>JACXGI010013434.1:0-20830 GCA_016801175.1 Esox masquinongy | reverse complement strand
CTCCTTGTGCAAGGTGTCAATGGTCGTCTTTTGGACAGCTGTCAAGTCAGCAGTCTTCCCCATGATTGTGTAGCCTACAGAACTAGACTGAGAGACCATTTAAAGGCCTTTGCAGGTGTTTTGAGTTAATTAGCTGATTAGAGTGTGGCACCAGGTGTCTTCAATATTGAACCTATTCACAATATTCCAATTTTCTGAGATACTGAATTTGGGGTTTTCATTAGTTGTCAGTTATAATCATCAAAATTAAAAGGAATAAACACTTGAAATATGTAAATCTGTGTGGAATGAATGTATACATTATACAAGTTTCACTTTTTGAATGGAATTACTGAAATAAATCAACTTTTTGATATGACCAGCACCTGTACATAGGCGTACTGAGGCCCATTATGAGCAACCATCAGTCCTGTGTTCCAATGGCACGTTGTTTGCTAATCCAAGTTTATCATTTTAAAAGGCTATGTGGTCATTAGAAAACCCTTTTGCAGTAATATTAGCACAGTTAAAAACTGTTGTGCTGATTAAAGAAGCAATAAAACTGGCCATTAGACTAGTTGAGTATCTGAAGCATCAGCAATTCTGGGTTTGATTACAGGCTCAAAATGGCCAGAAACAAAGAAATGTCTTCTGAAACTTGAAGGCTATTCAATTTTCATGAAGGCTATTCAATGCGAGAAATCACCAAGAAACTGAAGATCTTGTTGTGTACTACTCCCTTCACAGAACAACGCAAACTGGCCCTTGTGCACAACTCAGCATGAGGACAAATACATTAGAGTGTCTAATTTGAGAAACAGACGCCTCACAGGTCCTCAACTAGCAGCTTCATTATATAGCACCCGCAAAACACAAGTATCAACATCAACAGTGAAGAGGCGACTCCAGGATGCTGGCCTTCTAGGCATAGTTGCAAAGAAAAAGCCATATCTCCGACTGGCTTAAGATTGGCAAAAGAACAGAGACACTGGACCAGAGAATATTTCTCGTGGTCTGAGAAATATTCTCCCATCTAAAAGTGGGCAGTCAAGTGCTTTGTACTGTCTTCTGTACGGCCACTCTCATCAAGGCCTGACGGTTGTCCTTCTGGGAGGTTCTCCCATCTTCACACATGATCTCTGGAGCTCTGTCAGAGTGACCATCAAGTTCTTGGTCACCTCCCTTACCAAGGTCCTTTTCCCCCAGTTGCTCAATTTGGCCAGGTAGCCAGCTCTAGGAAGAGTGATAGTGGTTAAAAAACGTTTTCCATTTCAAAATGATTTTTGCGGACCTTCAATGCTGGTACCCTTCTCCAGATCTGTGCCTTGACATAATCCTGTCTCAGTGCTTGATTTTAAAATAGCTTAATCGAAGGATGAATTATTCTGTCTTAGTGTCCCTATTTCGCCTAATTGGTTACTTTGTATTGAAACGAATGGCATAGGTTTTTTGACTGCATTCTAAAGCCTACCTTACACAGTTAGATCTACATTATATTATGTAATGAGAAGACATTTTCTTTTTAGATGTGACGCCAAAAAAAACAAGAAAGAAAACCAAGGCAAGCCTATTTCACCAGGCCTGCGAGTAGAAGTGACAGTGGTGAGCCAGGGTGGGGGCTTGAAGAGCATCTATTTATGGGCCAAGTCTAGACACCTAGTAGCCAGTAGACATGTTTTGGGTAATTACCATGACTTTATAACACAAGAACATACAAGCATTTTAATCATTTTGCAATGCCATATTGGCGATCTCCCACAGTCTAGCCAAGTGTCATGAAATAGATTTAAGCTGTCAGTGGGGAACGATTCAGTAAACATGGGCTTGCATTTGATAATGCAAGGGTCCAATTTTGGATTTTAACTCTGCATTTAACACCATCACACCAGAACCTCTGGGAACCACTCAGCCTTCAGTTTCTGTTGATTTCTGGAATGTTATTTGATTTCATAGCAACAATAAGAATGTCAATATGGCATTGCAAAATCAGTTAAATGGTTGCCTGTGTGTTATAAAGGCAAAAGGCAATTACATAACATCAGCCAGCTAGGTCCATGTTTTTAACCACTATACTACTGAACAGTGAATAGTTACTAGGCAGAATTTCAAAATTATTAAAGACATGCATGTCTCACTAGAGGTGGGAATCGTTAAGGACCTCATGATTCGATTTCTAACTGATTGTCGATTTAATTAGATTCCCATTCAATTATGATCAATAGCATTTTTATAATTTAAAAAATTGCCTCCAATTTGCCAAATCACAAATTTACTATTTAAATTACACTTAAAATGTGTACCAACTTCTTTTTTATTGTATATACGGACATGAAATTCAAGTACTTTCAAACGCAGTACAACAACTGAACACCACTTTTTTTATATACAAAAGCAAAGGCTAAAGCTAGGCTAAGAAAGTAGTAGTAGCCCGGCCCTACATATTGCAAACAGCACTCAAGACGTAGTAATAAAAATAAAAACGTGCACCCACACATTGGGACCGGTAAGAAATTATATCAATTTTCACCTGGGGATACGTGGGCTCCATTGTTTGGACCATATTTCGAAAGCCTCATTTTCAACTAAACTGTAAGGGCGCAGATCTTTGATGATGGAGTAGTCTATCAACTTGGTTATTTTCTTTGCATGCTCTGAGTTCTGGGGAAGTTTACAAATGTGGAGCAGTGTTCGCCGTTTGCTCTTGATTAAATTCTGTTGTTTTCCCTTCATCTCTGGGTGATAGGGTTGCATGGTCTACCGGATATTCCTCGATAGCCAAAAAATCTGAACGGTACGGTAATTCTTCATATTTCTTCTATTTTCGGTACCACAAGACAAGAGGGTGCTGTTCAGCTAAGTTTGGTAAACGTTGACGGCAGTTCAGCCTGTGAGACAATTTGGCATCATTGATTGTAATCATATTTGTATGAAACAAAATGTAAATAAAATGCTCAAAATAACATTTTAGATAAGAATTTTTTCACACACTTAATTTCATCTATAATTTATAATTGTTGCTAAAGTATTGATACCGAGGTACCAGAGCTGGTATCGAACGGAAGCCAAAATTTTGGTTTCAGAGCAACCCTACTGGGTGATAGCGTGCTAGGTAAGCCCTCATGTTAGTAGTATTACCACAATACTAATCAAGCATATTCTTGCCTTGAATTTTATGAAATCCAAATTAAGCCCACACACTTGCTTTCATTGAAGAGGGGGCTGGCCAAATTTGTAGTTCAGCAGCCTTCGCCCATACTTGAAAATGTCCATGAGTAGAGGATCATTGCGCATCAACAGTCAATTTGTTCACTGGTTGACAGGAGAAAACAAAATAATTAACTATTTAAAAATCAATTTCTTAAATCTGATAATCGATTCAGAATTGTGATAGATAGAATCATGATTCGTACATGAATCTATTATTTTCCACACCCCTACAGAGTACTGTGAAGAACAGGACACTGATTTAATTTAACTAGCTAACCTATAATCCAGCATTGTCTGTCAGGAACCTAAACCTTTAACCCATGCCTTTTTATTAATTAATTCTGCCGTTAGTGTGGGCAGACTGGAATGTGAATCTCGCTAGTCTGGGCAGACTGGAACATACATCTTCATAGCTAGAATGAGTGGGAGATCATAATACAGCGTAAAACAGTGATGTTGCCATGTTTAGTATATCATTTGATATAAAATCTCGAAATAATCAACAAAAAAAAACTAGCTACCTTGAAGAATAGAATTGGTGTTTTATCACTTCCTTCTAGCCACATACGGTATGTTACCAAACATTGACCGACTGGCTTTCTCTCCGTGTTTCTCGCTCTCCCTGTTTCTCTGAGCCTACACCGGCAACAATCGATACATTTTTCTGCCCAGCGGACCTCGTATCCAATCAGAAAAGCAATGCCATGCCAATCAGAGTCCTCATGAGTATCTCCGCTTGCAAACACTGTGAAACGTACTACCGCAGACTGTGATTTACAAATAAAAATCATTTTGTGACAGTTCTAGCGACATTTTTGTGACCAAACTCTGAGCGTCAGTATTTTACATTGGCAAGGGGTATTAATGAGTTGCATGATTCCAAATATCAAGTTAGTTACAATTATGCACATTTTTATACAACTACAAAAGTAATTCCAAGTTTGCAAATCTTTTTTACAAGTTTGCAAAACATTTTTACAGTTATAATAGTAATTCCAAGTTTGCAAACATTTTTTACAAGTGTGCAAAACGTTTTTCCAACTATGAAAGTAATTCCAAGTTAGCAAATATTTTTTGACAAGTGTGCAACCTTATTTACAACTATAAAAAACTTATGTCGCTGTGTTACCTTCATACCTAACAGCCTGGGGCTCAAAGCATTTGCCTGCCTTACCTGTTCACAAGCTACATATCTGGTTACGTGGATCTGAATCCACAACATGCGTGTAGTCTGCAGCTCAAAAAGCATATTTTGGAAACTGTAGGAAAATGACGGGTATATCGTAACTCCACGGTACCCGTGTGCGTATTAAACCGTAGGGGGAGTACCGAACGGTTTGGTAACATACCGTATACCGTTGCATCCCTAGTAGCTACTGATGCTTTTAACCCACTTATTCTGAGCTAATTTTTCCTGTCCCTAAGCAGATTCGATAACCCGGTCTACTGGGTGTGCATATCTAACCATTACGCTATTTAACAATGTGTAGTCACTCAGTCAGACAGAGACATTCACTCTTCTTGGTTGGCTCCACTTAGGGGTTCCGGAAAAAGTACAGTTTGTGCTATAGGTGTGACAACACCTATTGATCTGATTGATCACTACAAGAAAAATAACAAATGTTATTATCACAAAGTGAAATATGGCAGCGGCCATGTAATGTACGGGAACCTACCTAACATTGAAGAAGTATAAACATGTGCAAAACCAACTTGCATGGTACTAGAGTATGAATGATGCAACATACACCTGAAGAGAAAATGAACACATTGGAGCCATTATGACAGAGGAAGAATCAGCATGATCAATGCAATGTAGAAGTGGGCCATTGTTTGCTTTTTAGAGAGCTCATTGTAGTTCAGCTTCACGGCATGGGTTTGGTTTTTGAAGTGAGATGTCGCTCATCTCTAATGCATGGTTGAATGGTGAATCAATGAAAGTTAGCACCACAAATCTGGTGGGCTACCTGAATGGGTGGAATTTGTTTGCACCTGAGCTACAGATGAATGATGCATGTCGAAGTTGATGAATCCCACATTTCTATAAAACCATTGTTCAATTTGTTGATGTTCATTAATTTTCTTAACATGTATTGTTGACCATCCCAATGTAATACATTTGTGTCAATGATCAGAGGCTTTAAGTATAAGTTCAGGATTTGTACACAATTTAAAATGTATTTCTGTGCCTTTTCCTAAATTTGACCAGCTGCAAAAATTAATGTATGTAGAATGTTATCTTAGAAATTAATGCAATTTAGTCATGTTTAGTACATTTTAAAAAATTTACATTTTGAACAATATATCAAATTGGGTTATTTGTAACACCCATGGGCTTAAAAGGTAAGCTTGACAGATTCAATATTTAACAACACCAATATTTAACACCTTTTTATGGATTCAATTAAATTTATTGCACTCCTTATGAAGCCTGGTTTCATAATATTACATTATATCCAAGCTGCTTGAAGTAGTTTTCAGGTAATAGCAAAAAAAACCTGGCTGTTCCTATCAAGACTATTGAGGACTGGGGCACCAACTTGTCTGGACTGGGGCACCAACAAACCCACTACTGCTTGGTAGAAAACCCCATAGTGAGAAGAATAAAGAAGTCATACCAGTATCATATACAGTCCTGTAAAATGCATGATTAGCATCAATTTTACACAGTATTTATGTTGTTGCACCCCTCGCATATGGTGATGCTCTGAGCAGATTTAGCAGTCATCTTTACAAAACTCTCCATCAGTCAGACTGTCCTTTAGTGTTAGCAGTGTGGAAAAGGTTAGAAAACGATTCTACCAAACGTCAATGAGTATGCAGACATCTTTACTCAACTGCTACTCAAAATTGTCCTATAACATCAATGTCATCTAATGTTAGTAAATTACAATTTCAGAAATACACCTTACTTCTGCAAAACTGCCTCATTTCCATATGGAGAAATGCTACAAACACGGACAAGGCTGTCTAAGTCATCAGATATCTCACAATGTATATTTTTTAAAATGTTCAATTCAGACACCATTTTAATAATAACATGCTAATCACGAAAGCTTTTTCCAAGTTGAAACTCTGAGCTCCACCCATTATTTCCTATGGAGAGGCATGCAGATCTGCATTACAAATATCAACATGTATATAGCCTGAAATTATGATTTATTTAATACTTCCTCTTATTGCAGATGTAATCGCAATTAATACTGTAAAGGTGCGGATGTTTACTTCATTTGCCAGTTGTGATTTTTTAATTTTGTTACTAAATGCGATTACAATAGTAAAACTAGATTTGAACATACTACAAGTAAAGTTACTGGGGCTTGCTTTAATGCTTTCAACGTAGATTTTGGTCAGTACATTGGTACTGCAAACTTTTCAAAGTGTCATTGGAGCAGTTTATGAAAAGCTGCAATAAGTCCTGTTGCTCAAGTGATTTTTGTAATTGTTTCCGGTTTAAAAAGCTGATAAGGAAAGGAATATATGAAATATTTGTACTTTTTGTCTATCTTGCTGGGAAAGTGGGTTAAACGGCAGCTGTTTGGGAAATATTGCAACAATTTGGGTTGCTATGGTTACTCAAGTTGAAGTAGCTTGAATTTGGTAAGAGATATTTTTATATTTTTTTCTGATATAAATAGATGAGAATTTTATCTACATGTGTAAATCCATGTTGGTGTATCTGGTTCAAAAAGTACTTTCATTTAGAGCTGTTTCTGAAAATATTGCCACAAAACACTTTGCTACGGTTACTCCAGCTGCAGTATCTCGAGTTTGGTTACAGATATTTTTGTACTTTTTTCTGATATAAATAGCTGAGAAGTAGAGAAATATTTACTTTTTGTCTACCTTGCTGGGAAAGTGGGTTAAGCGGTCACTGTTTGGAAAATATTGCTAAAAAATGTGGTGCCATGGTTACTGCAGTTGTAATATCTCAAGTTTAGTAAAAGCGATTTTTGTAATTATTTCAGATTTGAAAAGCTGAGAAATAGATCAAGATATGTAATGCTAACTTTTAGTCTCTCATTTGCAAAGTGGTCCCAATTGCAGATTTTTGAAAAAAGCTGTGTGAAATGTAGTTAACTTTGTTTCTTAAATCACCTTTTTTTCTGAATAATATTTTTATGTAATTCTTTCAGATTGCAATAGTTGAGAATGTGAGGACGCGCGCAATCTTTTAAATTTTTCTCTAGTAGTTCGGAAAGGTGTCCATGTAAAAAATACTGAACTGTGGTAGTTATCTAGTTAGGTAGGGCTTGTTGGTGATCAGGTTTTTACCATAGACTGTAAAAAAAAAATATGGACGTAGTAACCGTGACGTCACCCATAGGTGTCTGAAGACCCGTTTTGAAGTTCATTTTTGGCGGAGATGAATGTCGCCATTTTGGCAGCGCGTCACTCGACCTAACTCCTGGATAACCAAAAATGGGTAAAGAGGTGGGGCATGAGTGCAGCTGAGGTGCCTGGTTGCTAAAACAATACCCATCTAGTGCGATATTACCAAGTTAGCAAAAGCTAAGAAGCTAGGCTAAATGCTACCAGTATGTTACTCTGCGTTGCTAGTGGTTGCTAGCGGGCGGTTGGTTGCCAGTCACTGTAACGTAATCAGCTTACAATTGAGGTAAGTTAACCTGAAACTGTACAACAAAACTTGAAGCTTAAAATGCTTCAGCTTTTTTTTAAATACATAAATGTGGCAATTTTGCAACTCTAGACTTGGTCGAGACGATAGACTATTAAAAATAGGTAGAGACTTCAGATTAGATATTAGATTTTCACATAACTTTAATTATGAGCATAGACTGTATGGTTACGAGTCATTTTTTTGGATGTCACTTGATTATAACATTACTTGTCAGTGACTGGAGTTAGCTGAGGCGATAGCAAAAGGACAAACCGCTAGGTTGACACGAGTGACAGCGCCAGCACCACACCTGTCACTCAATAGGCCACGCCCCCTAATTATAAGATTTAATATAATTTAAACGGATGAGTTATAAAATAATTCACCCCCCACAGTTGTCAAAAAGGGGGAAATAACCAGGATGCAAACATGTTTATTTCTGCTGTAAAGTTGGGCATTTTGCCATAGAGATCTATGGAGATTGCTCTCTCTTGCAGCCAGCCTCAAGTGGCCATTCGATGAATTGCAGTTTTTGGTACTTCCGGGTAGGCTTTTTTCAGCCTCAGAGTTTGCCCCCTTGTTTTTACATACATTTTTCATCTGAATGCTTGGCATAAGGTATATCAATCCCATTCAAATATATGGTCAATGAGAAAGAATAGAATTACGTAGCCCAAAGATACATAGATGGCTAAAAACAACAATTCAAACTATTTTTAAAACAGAATATCCCAAATGTCTCTCTGACATTATCCTACAAATTACTATGAGGGGCTGCCGAAGGCAGGTTAAATTTACAGCCAATACGCCTAAGCCTATCCACAGAACAAAAGGTCCTGACCTCAGACAGGCATCATGTTCTAGAAACCCTTGAAAGGAAGTGGGTGAAATTAACAGTTTAAAAAAGCAGTTGGGAGAAAAGCAATAGGAATGGCTCAAAGTGTTTCACTAAAACTATGTTGGGCCAAATTTTCAAATAACTTCAAATAAAAAAGATCTGAGAATATTGTTAATTACCCAGTGGTCGAAAGAATTAGGGCTAAAAAGAAAGATTATACTGGGAGCTAGCTACTATCATTTTTCTTCAATGGAAATGTCTGCTTCTCTTGAATAATTTAAGGATGCACGGATTGAAACAAGAAATAACATCCAGAGCCTGAATAGAAAGTGTTCACTAGGTTGAGTAGAATGGTAAATATTCCATTTCAAATTGCCTAATAAAAATAAATGAAGATGACTACCTCTACAGTTCTGCACTAAACACTAATAAGCTACTGGAAAGCGGATCAAAGTACAAGAAAACATCTTTAAGAGAGGAATAAGTAACCAGGTCATGCTTATAGCTTCTAAAAACGCAGTTTGTACAGTTAAGTGAAGACTACTGGCCAGGCCAATTCTACTTGCAGCTGGTTTGGGTCTAGAATTATCAATTGGTCAACTGACTTAAGTGTTAATACTTAAAGACCAACATGGGGGAACAAAATGTTAAACTCTGAGTTTTTCGCAATTTGGAAACAGAAAACAGCGTTGGTTCACTGATGAGGTCAATAAACGATTCCAACTCAAAAGATACTGTTAGTCTCCAGAGTAGGGGTAGGCTGACTCTGTGATCCACTGCTTCAGTATTTGTATACATTGTGGACTTGTATAAATGCTACATCAGAATTACATTCTGACAGATTTTTAGTTTTATTTTAAAACACTGACACTCAAAATGTATTATTCCAAGGCGATATTGGTTTGAAGTTGGAAAATATTTGGAAGGGAAATAAAAATGTATGTTGATTGCATAAGTATTCAACCCTCACAAATTAAAAAAAATAGCTGGTAGAGCCACCTCCTGCTGCAATAATAGTTTCAACTCTTTTAATATAGACCAACTAAGCACACAGTGTGAGAGTAATTTTGGCTCATTCTATTTGGAAGATTTGCTCTACGTTGTTCAGGCTAGTTGGATGACACTGGTGGAAAACCTTTTCAAATAATGCCACAGATTCTCCATGCCACTGAGATCAGGACTTTGATTGGGTTGCTGTAGAACATTCACCTTTTTGTTTTTCAATGACTTCAACATGTCTTTGGCCTTTTGCTTATGGTCATTTTCTTGTAAATGTGAATTTCCTCCCAAGTTAAAAATGTTTAGCGGACAGAATGTTCTATTGCAGTATTTCCCTGTATTTTGCTCCATCCTCCAATTTAAAAAATACACCCAGTCCCTGCTGATGAGAAGCATCTCCATAGCATGAAGCTGCCACCATCATACTTGGCATTGTTATTTAGGCACCACACATAGTGCAGTGAGTTTTAGCCAAAAATCTCTAACTCTCATCAGATCACAAAAACATTTCCCACATTAGAGCTGGATCACTCATGATTTTTGAGTAACAGCTTCTTTCTTGCCACCCCCCAATACAGACAAGTTCGACAAGAGCTCTTGATATAATCAATCGATTCACTATCCTACTTCCAACCATTGAACTCTGTAGCTCCATTGACGTGACTGAGGGCCTCTGTGGCTTCGTTTAGAAGTTCTGAAGGACAGCCTGTTCTTCTACTTCCTGATTATTGATCTAACTATGTTAACTGATATCCAAACATTTGAGTATTATTTTGCACCCTTTCCTAAACCTATGCATTTGTATTACTTCATCTCTACCTTCTGTAGAATGATCTATGGACTTAATTTTCCATTGCATTCCCAATGAACATCTAACATAGATTTCTTAATCAAGGAAAAGTGACAGGAATTTTAATAGTTCACAGGTGGAGGCTACATGGAGATTCCACAGCACAGGAGTTGACATATGCAAGCAACATTTTTCAGTTTCTCTGTTTATTATAACACCAGTGCCACCATACAATAATTCATTTTCAGCGTCAGTGTTTGAAAATAAAATAGAGAGCTCATAAACTCAACAAACTTTCAACACACCATTTGAAATTGAATAATATCAGAGAATTGGTCAAGGCCAAGGGTTTGAATCCTTTTGCACAGCACTGTATATACATTTGAGCGGTAAACAAATGCAACAAAGTGGCAATATATCATATATTAACTCACATGCAATTATGTAGGGTCATAACAGCATATCAGTGTAGGCCATGGTTCGTTCCCACATGCAAAAATCTGACACCGACCAAGCATTTCCCTCTGGGAAACATTTATTTTGAGTAACTAAATGATTTAAGACATTTAAAGGAGCTTGTAAACTACTAAACTGTGGTAAGTTTCTGAAACAAGTAATCTCTTGAACAAAATAATTGTTATGCAATGTAATGCCAATGAATGTAATACTAAAAATTATAATGATTTGTTTTTCAGAAACTCAGCATGGACCTGCAACAGCTATTAACATAACTAAATAGGAGGAAACAGGCAATCAACAATGGCAAATACCACTTAAATAGAAGTGGAAATTAAAAGTTCACTAGGGAACATGCAAAATCACCTGAGCCACCTCCTATTTTGCTTAAAGTGTTTTGGATTTAATTTAGGTGAACACTGACTTCTCATTTTGGTTTCCCAAATTCATTGTGACAGGCCAGGACACAGATTCCAGTCTCTCGAACTATACAAATATGCCTACATTAGTATTAAGTGAAAAAAGGGCACTGGCAAAAGGACATCATGATCTACAAAATATGTAGTACCATTTAAAGTTTCTTAAACGCGTCATCATCCTTTGTTAAGGTAGCCTCATGTAATATGTACCCTACAAGTAGTTCTCAAAATAATACAGCATTCTGTCATGTGTAGCATACACACCTGACTTGTTGGCTAGCCACTGTTCTGGGCTAGTTCGCAATAGATTTCCTTCGCCACAAATACATTCCTCACTATTACTTTAATGTACACACAAGTAGATTTGACAAATGTATACTTTATAAAATCTTGCAGAGTTTAGAGGCTACCAATATATACAGCCAATAGTAAATATGTTAAACTTGTTGTCAAGACTAATAGTTTGGCTACTGTTAACTAACTTTTCAAATAGCTATAAAGAAATAAATTTTACGTCGATTTTATTTCGGCACGCAACGGCGGCAAAACTACTTGACATTAATCTTGGAAAAATATGTTCACGAGGCGTCAAGTATGTCTGATGTTCAATTATTAAAACTTTGCACAACACTGGTCCAATAATGTTAATTTAAAGCACTCAGTGACCTGCCAACAAAGTAAAAGACAACAAGGAAGAAACGATGGATTTTAAATGCGAGCAATGTACGAATACCTGACTGATATCAACCGAATATAGTTATCTTAACATTTACATTATACATGGTCGGTAAATAAATATAATACCCAACCTTTTAGCGGTTTGATGTTTGTAGCCATTTTCCTGCAGCTGCAATTTTTTATCGTCTATCTCGCGCAGACACAACGTCAGTTCCTGTTGAGGTAGATGGTTGGTTTGAGCGTAGTCACCAAAATCATGCAAAATTGACATACAGCGTCACCATGTGGCCACCATGTGGCAAAATCAATTATTGAAGGTGTGTTGCTTACATCCAGTAAGTACTCAACCACTACACACTGAAATTTAGTTGAGCCACCTTGCGCTGCAATAACAGCCAAGTATTTTTGTAAGTATGTCCAAGCTTTCAGAACGGCTCATGTGTACTGTGATTTTTAAATAGTGATAAATATTCTCAATAGGATTGAGATCAGAATTTTGACTGCACCACTGTAGGAGGACAATATTTTTGTTTTAAAGACACTTTACTGTGGGGGGGTTGAGTCTTTAGGACAGTATGTTTGCGCATCACATAGCACTTAAAAAAGCTCTGTCTTGAACTTGTCGGATCATAAACCCTTTTCCAACATTGCATCATGACTTTATGAGTAATAAATTATTTCTTGCCACCCTACAACACAAGCCAGTTTTATGAAAAGCAAAATGTACACATATTATTATATATTTCTTACACTTTTCCTAATCTATGCACTTGAATTAGAGGGGGTTTTATCCAGAAAATGTAACAGCACATTCTGGATAATAAATGCTGTTACATTTTGTGGACTTGGTCAATATCCCTGTGCTATCTGTAAAAACTGTGCTTTGCAGATATTAACTTTGCCATATCTATCGAAAGGAAATCCATATTATGTTACATTATTAAAATATAATAAACTGCTAATGAATATTAATTCATATAATTGTTGAGGCTTTTATAAAACCTTACACTGAAAGAAATTGGTGGCTTTACTGATTGTCACTGGTTTTATGGTCCTGTTACTAGTGTTAGTGTTCTGTCATTGGTGCTACTTGCAGGAACAGTAACACCAGTGACAATGACACCAGAAAAATGAATGCATTGTGTGTCATCCCTACAGTGCCAGGAATGTAGTGTAATGAGAAATGTCTGTTGAGGAAGAGTGGATGTGTATTTGATGAAGAGCCGCGTCTGGCCTCACCAAATCTCCAACAGACTCTTCTTGGTGATGTTAATCAGGGGTCCTGCATAACATTTGCTTCTCTAAAGATCTGGAACACCAGGTGTGGGCCATCAGCCCCACCCTCTTGAGCTCACCTGGAGAGGTGTGAAACTGAGTAAACTGGAATGTAACTAAATGCATGATATTGTGGACATTTATTTGTAGTGTTTGGATTTCCCCTGTTACCCATAAAGAGCAGAATAGTCTGATATGCTTTATTGTACTGTACGGGTTATGGATCAAACTTTACAAGAACATTTTAGAAAGGATTGTCCTTGTTGCATGTCTGACAACAACTGACGGCAATGCCCCATCCATTCGATTATCTTGCATTGATTAAGTGGGACAGTTCCTGTCCTTTGAGTTCATTGTGTTTGCCAAGGTAAAGTAATGCTAATGACTATTTCGGGGAGTGTTTTAGATATGTCTGATTTTAGGATAGATAGCTCCAAAAAGTTATCTGAATTTGTCATCGTTAAAGAGACCTCCCAACACATTGTGTTGTAGTCATATTTAGGAGTCTATCTATATAAGCTCCTAGCACACCTTCGTGCTATAATGTGTTTTATGGTATACTTAGTAGACTTTTAGACTAGTTGGGAGGACGTTGAATCGTTTTGGTATGTAAATATGTTTTGTAGTGTAACTGTATTACTTGATTGGAATAAATTGTATTACTTTGGAATATAGATTACTACGGCACTCCTCGTTCATGTTCACACTCGTGCTCGTAAGGCTACTGACAATCAGACACACATACGTAAGTCGAAGTGACCAGGCTTGACATCCCTGAGTTCTGGGTCTCTAAACAGTCAGGGTGATCCCAGAAACACATGCCATTCTGGGCATCCCTGAGTTCTGGGTCTAGGTTGGTCCCAGGGACACATGTCATTGTGGGCATCCCTAAGTTCTGGGTCTAGGTTGGTCCCAGGTACACATGCCATTGTGGGCATTCTTGAGTTCTGGGTTTCTGACCAATCTGGGTGGACCCCAGAAACACATGTAATTTTAATGTTAGGCTCATGACGAAAGGAGTAGCTAGCCTTTATTAAGGTTACTTCCAACATTTGGTCGTTAAAGATAACATTTATTTACTAACAATATGGAGTCAGATTATATATTTATATTTATTAATCACTAAGGTTACATTCCCTTACACTAATTTCCCTATCTGTACCCCGGTGACCTTCTAAGTGGTAAACCTTTCCAACCACTCTCGCACCACTCACTACAGGAACTTGGAATGTTGTCAGTCATCTCTTGCACTACTATAATGGATTTTATATAATGAACTCAAATCTTGCAGAAATAAGCAGTCCCAACATTCTGTTATACAGCAACAATCATTTTTTAGAGGCAGATGATCATCTTAAGGGGGGTGAGAATGGATGAAGTTCAGCTGCTACATCAGAATCCAATCCTAATTTTTGTGTTGGTATGAAGCTGGATAGAAACATAAAGCTGCAGCAGTACCAATGTTTTTCTCAAACCAACATCACTTTGGGGTCCAGATATTTCAGTTTGTGAGTCAAACACTTTTTTGTTACCACTCAACGGCTATTACTTGCTTCAACAGCTTGAGATATCTTTGTGAAAAGTGCAACATCGCAAAAGCATCTCTGTAGGTTAGTTCCATCAAACAAACAAGTTATGGAAACCCCATATTCTTTGAACATACGGAAGCATTCACTGAAATGGTTTGAATAAAAAATCTTTCAATTTTATGCTTCTGTCTATAATCAACTTCTGTTCAGCCTTTGTGTTGCTCTTTGATCATTATTGAAATAGTATTCTATTCATTGACTAGGTAAAGCTGAGGCTCACCAGGTTTAATTTTAGCCTTCACTGATATCTATATTAGCTCAAATCTGGAAACCTTAATTCTAACCCTAATTCTAAACACACTTCAAAGCCTAAACTCATCCCCAATTCTGAAAAAGCTTTTTCAGGCTAAATGTCCTCACTCAACATGATTTTCCTGGTTTTCCTATCATAGGACGGCAACTCTGCACACACATGAACACATATTTCCTACTTTCCCTAGTCCATAATCCTAACTCTAAAGAAAACCTCTTACCCCCTAAATCTAACCTTCCTAACCCCAAACATAACACAATCAGCATAAAGTTTATGCTTAAAATTAATCCAACCCTAATGCCTAACCCCAATCCATAAAGCCTAAAACGGAAACTAACCTTAATTGTGTGTTTATACCTTAACCTAGCCCCTATGCTGTACAATTTTTTCTTGTAGTGACCCGCTAAAAAATATTCTGGGGACCAAAATATTTTTTAAAAATCTTTGTGGGGATCTCTCATCTCCACATACATATTAGATCACACATACATATACACATACAAGGACAGTCTAATCACCTTTGACTGTTCATATTCTCCAAGTATTTACCCCTCATTAAATGTGTGAAACCAACAGCGAGGACAGTCAAAGTGTGTCCAGAGGTGTCAGTTGTATTACTACAGCACCAGTTTCAACACACAGACTGGAGCTTGTTTGCCACTCAAGCCACCCGTGACTCCCATATGGACATTGAAACATATGCTTCTTTCGTTCTGGATTACATCAACATCTGAATCAACTAATTCACCACGCATAAACTAATAAAGACCTTCCCCAACCAGAAGCTGAAGATGAGCAGAGAGGTCCAAAAACTGTTAAAGGCACAAAACGCTGCTTTCAAATCTGGCGATGTGGAGGCCTACAGCTCATCCAGGGCCAACCTGAAAAGGGGCATCAAGATGGCTAAAAATGACCACAAACTGCGTATTGAGGAGCACTTCAAGAACAATGTCCGAACCGCGATGCATGTGGCAGGGCATGTAAGCCATCACAGACTTCTGGCCAAAGAACCCTACCCCCACAGCCAGTGACATCTCCTTCACTGACGAGTTAAACAGGTTATACGCATGCTTTGACAGGGACAACAAAGATCCAGCCATTAAAGCTGAGCTCCCCCCAGACGATCCCCCCCAGACTATCCTTTGCAGATCTGTCGTCTGCACTGAGCAGGGTAAATGCACGCAAGGCTGCTGGTCCTGATGGCGCTGAGAGCATGTGCTGGGCAGCTGGCCTGAGGTCATCACTGACATTTTCAATCTGTCACTGGCCCAGGCGGTTGTCCCAACGTGCTTCAAGAACGCAACCATTGTGCCAGTGCCGAAGCAGTCGACTGCGTTTAGCCTGAATGACTTCCGACCTGTTATACTCACCCCCATGATCATGAAGTGCTTCGAAAGACTAGTCCTGGCCCACCTTAAGTCCTGCCTCCCCCCAACACTGGATCCCTACCAATTTACCTACGGGTCAAACAGGTCAACAGAGGACGCCATCTTTACAGCTTTATACTTTGTCCTGACCCGTCTGGACAAAACCAACACCTATGTGAAAATGCTGTTCATAGACTTTAGCTCAGCATTCAACATGGTCATCCTGTCCAGGCTGGTAAACAAACTCCACGACCTAGGGATCAGTCCCTTTCTCTGCAACTGAACTTTGGACTTCCTAAATAACAGACCCCAGTCTGTCAGGTTAGACAACTTCACCTCCTCCACCCCATACCTGAACACTGGTGTTCCACAAGGCTGCGTGCTGAGCCCCCTCCTTTACTCCCTCTTCACCTACGACTGCATTCCTGTACATAGTTCCAACACCATCGCCAAGTTCGCAGACGACACCACGGGGGTAGACCTGATCATTACCAATGACGAGTCAGCCTACAGGAAGGAGGTCAAGTGTCTGGTGGCATGGTGTGCTGACAAGAACCTGGCTCTCAATGCAAAGAAAACCAAGGGGCTCATTGTGGATTGCAGGATGTCTATAGAATGCAGTCATACCCCAGTGTGGTTTAGCAGTTGCTCCGTGGCCAACGGGAAGGCCCTGCAACAGGTGGTGAAAACCGCCCAGCACACCAGCTCCCATCCATCGTGGACCTCCAGCGCAAGCGGTGTCTGCATAGGACGTGCGGCATCATCAGAGACCCTTCACATCCATGCCACAAACTGTTTGGCCTCTTACCATCAGGCAGGCAGTACAGGTCTCTTCATTCCTGCACCAGCAGGCTCAGGAACAGTTTCTTCCCAGCTACTGTAACCCTACTGAACTCTGCACCCAACACTAACCATGCCCACCCGCCCATCTCTTAGCACTGCCTCTTATGGACCTTGTCTGCTTTGCATTGACTGATAAGGACGTTTTCAGCTGCTACATTTGTACATGTCTACCTCGGGAACCTCATTGCCGCTCAGGGTTGCGTGGTCTACCGGTAATATTGATATTCCTCGATACCAAAAAAAATTTAAATGGCACGGTATCATATTTCTTCTATGTTTGATACCATTTTCTGTTCAGCTAAGTTTGGTAAACGTCAACGGCAGTTCAGCCTGTGAGACACTTTGGCACTTCACAGCTTGGATAAATGATGAGTGTTCTAAAACTAATTGACTAATTGACTAAACATTGCTCCAATTCTCAAACCAGTCCCAATTATGAGTTTTACCTTAAAACTGACCACAAAGCTGGAAATACCATTTTTCAAAATGGGGAGCGTTTTCCAGGGTTTCTATATTTCCCGCACATGTACATAGACATAGATCACACAGACAAAGTTGACCTGACTATATTTTAAAAATCTACAATTAAAATGTTTAGAAAGTTCAATGGCCCTAAATCAGTAATACCCTTGGACCTGACTCTGACAGGGATTGAAAATTCACGTAGAGCGTCGAATTGTTTTGTGATTATAATTATTTACTACCAAAATAAAATAAAATAGAGGTTACAGGCAGCTGGGGCTGGAATGATACAGGTGTACCCATCGGCTGGTCCACGTACGAATTGGTTGGATCACATTTGAATTTCGATGTATTACTTTGGGCCATGTACAAAAAATCTGTGTTGAACGAACATGTGTGACGCGCATGTTCGTTCTATATTGTAAATATTTCCACCTGAATCTCTCAAAACATTGCGTTGTTCTGAACGCATCCACGGTTTACAGAGGTTGGTAAATCGCAAACGCCACGTATTTTGTTTCACAGCAACTTGAATAACACTCTTGAGGAGACAGTATGACTGACACAACTTCTGCCCAACTGGCTGCCAACGCGACTATTTCACTAAGCGAAGAGAACATCTACCCAATGCGGATGGTTGAGGGTGGGGCGTTACTATGGCAATTAGTGGTTAGGTTGATTTTAATAGGAAGAGGCTGTCCGGTGTAAAGTGTATGACAGCTGTAAACAGGCTCCACAAATTTTTCGAGCAGATTACGGGGTTGGATCTTGGATTAATTAGATTTTCGTAACGTCACATATAAGAACGAAAAGGGGCAGCTGTAAAAGTACGTTTGTTTCTGTTGTGTTTTCAACAAGCTACGCGCATGTGTGTGTATTATTAATGTAGTGTTATTAATTATAGGCAAATGACAATTCAGTAGTTGGAAATGGAGCTGTGAAATCACACTGGAAATGTGTCCTGCTTGCATTTCATTATCTAGCTATCCAAAAAGACTAATTACTTGTTCCACACTTCCAGCTAATGTATGCTGCCTGTAAAGTATTTCCTACAAAGATAGCCAGAGCTCATTAGAATGTGATCAAGAATCCCGTTTGGGAAGTAACTGTGAAGATTAAGATTAAATTTAAAGGGCCAGTTTCGCAGACACAGATTAAACCTAGTCTATGACTAAAACAATATGCTCAGTGGAGTTTTCTATTGAACTTGATTTTTTAGTCGTAGACTAGGTTTAACCAATGTCTGCGAAACCTGCCCAAAATCTTATTTAAATCTTAATTTGCCAACACATCGTTCAGTGGGAAGGTGTGGGCTGATAGAAGCATTGCTCACATTTAACAAGCCATTGAGGTTACTGTAGAGAGTGTCATTTACTGAAGAACAGTTTGGAGTTAAAAGGAAGGAGTATATGAAATGTACTGTCATGATGCAGTGGTGAAGTCATTGGGTGTCATTTCCAGACCAGGGATTGAATCCTGTTTGTGGATTAGCCCAGGGGTGCCGAGGAGTGTGGTTCAACTGGCCAGCACTGTCAGGGTTTGTGGAGTTAGTCATCGAATATGGTTGCCTTGCCTCATTCTTTCCGCCATGTAAGGATTCCACTATAGACATCCTGGTTGAGCTAGCAGCGTGATAGTAACCAGAACGGCATTGGATGTGTTTTGGTAGAAAAATATCTCAACATCAACTGTCCTGAGTCTGCTGGGAGTTGCTGCAGTGAAGCAGGGTTTTTATAACCAACAGGATAGTAGGAAATAAAATTAAAAAATGTAAAGAAACCATGTATTTTCCTTTTAAGTGGGAGTGGTTTTGTCCTTGAGCTGTTCTTGTATATTTGTCTTCTGTGCTATGGAATATTCTGTTCTGTACAGACCCCGGCAAAAATGGCTTTTTTAGCCAATGGGAATCCTAAAAACATACAAACCTTGGCTAATGCTCTAAATAGGCTCAAGTAGAGGCTTTACATATAGCCTTTATATTATGTTTGTGAAATTGTTGATTAGTGCCTTTTCATTTGAGCAACCATGTAACTTGACATCAGTGGCCCTTCGGACATGTCTGATAATGTTTTCTGGAGCAGCTGTTGTGTAGCCAGAACGGCCCTCAACCTGGTGATGTGCCCCTGTTTACCTTCCCTTGAAACGGCTGTTCATGTGTTAACCTCAGGCCGGTAATGTCTTGCTGTGTAAACAGATGTTCTGGAGTAAAGCCTACTGCCACTGCGTTGCTGTGTTCATCCTGAGCCTTTGGTTCTCTGCGGAAGCAGTGCCCATTTCTGTGGACAAGACTAAAGTGGAAACCCCTGAAGAGAAACTGGAGGCACCGCAGAGTGTGGTGAGGGGTGTCTGTGTGTCTGTCTGTGTGTCTGTGTTTCTGTGTGTCTGTGTTTCTGTGTTTCTGTGTGTCTGTCTGTCTGTGTGTCTGTGTGTCTGTGTGTCTGTGTGTGTCTGTGTGTGTGTTGCAGTACATTTTGCACGATTCCATGCATATCAAATATTATATATTATTTTTAAGATTTGGAAGCATAAGAAAAGAGGAAAGTCACTTTGAGTATTAAACATGATTAAGAAATAGGAAGGGCTTCAAATGAAACACTGTACACTGCAGCAGGAAATGTAAACACATCTAGTCATGAGCCACATAATAGGACTGGGCCATATCAACAAAAATCAGTATCGCGATAAGTGGACCCAATTACCTCGATAACAATACAGAGGGGCAAAAAAGTATTTAGTCAGCCACCAATTGTGCAAGTTCTCCCACTTAAAAAGATGAGAGAGGCCTGTAATTTTCATCATAGGTACACTTCAACTATGAGACAAAATGAGAAAAAAAATCCAGAGAATCACATTGAAGGATTTTTAATGAATTTATTGGTAAATTCCTCGGTAAAATAAGTATTTGGTCACCTACAAACAAGCAAGATTTCTGGCTCTCACAGACCTGTAACAACTTCTTTAAGAGGCTCCTCTGTCCTCCACTCGTTACCTGTATTAATGGCACCTGTTTGAACTTGTTATCAGTATAAAAGACACCTGTCCACAACCTCAAAC
>JACXGI010013433.1:0-11837 GCA_016801175.1 Esox masquinongy | reverse complement strand
GAGGAATGGGGCAGACATCAGGGAGACAGTAGAGGCATGGGGAATACATGGGAGAGACAGTTGAGGCATGGGGAATACATGGGGAAGAGAGTAGAGGCATGGGGAAGACATGGAGGTTGACAGAGGAATGGGGCAGACATCAGGGAGACAGTAGAGGCATGGGGAAGACATGGGAGAGACAGTAGAGGTATAGGAAAGACACGGGGGAGACAGTAGAGGCATGGGGAAGACAGTAGAGGCATGGGGAAGACATGGGGGAGACAGTAGAGGCATGGGGAAGACATGGGGGAGAAAGTAGAGGCATGGGGGGGACATCAGAGAGACTGCCTGAGGTGAGAAAACATTCAGGCCACATGAACAGCGTGCTATGGTTTCTCTGCTCTGGGAAACAAAATCACAAACGGTCAGAGATAATGGTCAACAGGACTATGAAGATATTAGTCATGGGTCAAAATCAACAGTAAACTGCTCAACAATCATTCAATGGGCAAAATAAAGGAAACGCGTGATGAGTGATACGAAGTGGATTAAAAAGCAAGTGTGTCTAAATAGATGTGGGACATCCCATCATGTTTGGGGTCATGTTTAAAAAATACTGGAAAGCCCCAGTACCCATTACTTTGTCAACAAGGCTAAGAGATCTCAGGGACTTTAATAGTGGCAGGAGCTTCAGCAGTAAAGACTACTCAGAAGTATTAAAAATACCAAACAATGGAAATTCTTATGAAAGAATATTGTCGCATCCTTCCAACACAGTTCCAGGAGCCATCGCACATTGATGCTGGTCTGGCGGTTGGTACTGGTTCATCTTAGATCTTCAATTCATGGTCAGTTTAACCATTCTCTATTCGAAAACTGAAGCAGTCTTTCATCCCGTCGTAAAATCTACAGTGAGTCTCCTAATCGCTCTCCTCCCCACCTCCTTCTCCGCTGTCCCCTGTGTGAACCCAGTTTTCCCCCCCCTCTCTCTCTCTCAGGGGAAGATGGGATATCCACAGAACTATGTGAAACACACATCCGCACACACCTGTCCACACACGCTCAAACACACATACAGAGTCCAAAATCGAAATCAATGAGGGCCAACCTGCCTTGTTACTAGGGCACATGGGCAGCCAGCAGCAGGAGGAACCGTTGGGGGCCTGAATAAACACAATGATTTCCCATAGCATTGCACTGGGCGGAGGCTGGACGTGACTGGAGAGGACCCCTGTGTACAGTTAAGCCCATTAAAAGAGGGAAAGCAACCCAGAGGACCTAATAGGTTTGGATTCCTGATGAGGTCTTCGTGACACTTTACAAGACTGCTTATGTTTTCTACAACACATGGTGTTCGACTGTGTACACCAGTTTAGGGACATTCCTAATTGAGACCAAAATGACCAGGGACAGGGAGTTCCCAACTGACCAGTAAACAATTACATAAAAAGGAAGAGCGAGCAATTACCAGTTAAGGTCACTTGTAAGTTATGAACTCCATTTACCTGGTCATTTAGCTCTTAATTAGGAACTCCAATGAACTACAGAAGGAAAGTTTTGGTTTGTGTTTCTTGGGCGTTATCAATCTTTATAATTGTGCAGGAAGACCTCGGATAATTGATCTGATATTAGGTGTCCTGTATCAACTCCCTTTTTATGTTGTTTTGCAGCTATGTATTATATGTCAATGCCGTATCCTACATACTAACTGATACCTCAACAACCACGGCTATCCACGGTTTCAGAATGAATCCTGATCTTGAGACGGCTTTGACAAGGTGCAGAAAATGTGATTTTATTTGCTGTCATACAACTCCATGTTCGTAGCTTACATTACAGTAAGTCCCGCAGCAAGTAGGGGTTAAATGCTGTCCTTTTTTTTCTATATTAAAATGTACTTAGTGCCTAGACTTTTAAGTACTAGTATCAGGTCAGACCCCTAGGCCTTGAGTAAGCGTTTTTCAGCGTGACTTCTGTAGGGCATGGATTCTACAAGGTGTTCGAAGAAGTACCACATGTTCCAGTGGTTCAAGCTGACACAATGTAGATTGCACGGCGGCACATTTATTTGGTGAACAGCCCATTCCATCGGACCCCAAAAATGCTCTATTGGGTTCAGGTCTGGGGGCGGCGTATTTCTTCTTCATTGCACCATTCTCTGTAAAACCTGGACACCGTTGAGTGTAAAAAGCCCAGGAGCGTCCATGTCTGAGAAAGTGGCACCGACCTCCATACCCCTGTCAAAGGTGCTTAGCTCATTCAATATGGGAATGCCTCAACGCCTGCCTGCCTGCCTGCTGTATATAGCAACACAGCCATAGGGAGCCATGGCGCTGGAGAATCTGCAGGTGTACCTAATAAACTGGCAACTGAGTGGTAATGGCATGTCTTAAACGGGCCCAGACACTTGTTTTTGAGAAAATTAGACCACCCAGAGATTCACACTGTAATCCTCATGGTGCACTCATTGGTCCAAGGCCCTCTCAGAGCAGGCAACATGCAAATTTAAAATGCTGAGGCAACCAATCACATAATTTCTGCCTGTAGAACGCAATTCATGGCGAAAAACAGTAGCCGGTGAAATGCACAGCGTTTCCCTAACACTATGAATTTGTTTGTGCATAAGGACAGGATAGGTCAGGTCAGATGGGGTGAGAGATCACCAGAGCCCCATCACTTCTCATTAGCCAGCCAAGAGGACAGCTCTACAACACAGGACCCGGAACGACCAGGGGCCTCCTGTAGGTTATCAATCAGATGACTCATTAAAGGACAAACATGCAGGAGCCTCCTCTAGCCTGCTTTAGCTCCGCTTACTCTTTCCCCTTCTTTCTCTCTGTGTAAGTCTTCCTTCTCCCTTAACTTTATTCTTTCTCCCCCCACACACCTTTTCCCTGTCTTTATGTTAGGGTCTCTCTTTTCATGGTGTCCAATTTGTAATTACGGCCTTGTCTAGTTGCATCAGGCATGGGAGAGTTGAAGATTGGGACATGTGTCCTCAGAAGCAAACACCGACAGGGACTTCTTTTATCACACTGCTTGCTCAACCAGAAAGTATGCCAGAACATACAAGCTTTAAATAGCGTTTCTCCGGCTAATGACCACAATTGAGTTTGCAGGAGCCAGACCCAGAGAGCAACCTAGCAAGGCATTCGTGTCCGACACCCCCTACCCAACACCAATTCAGGCAGCGCTTAGCCAATTAGCATTTTTTTTTTTTGCGGAAATCCTAGGCACTGTTGGTATGCTGTGGCAAGGATTTAGACCGGGGGCTCAATGGCGCAGCTGTACTGCGATGCCGTGTCTCAGACCGCTGCTCTGTACAGGAGTCACTCGTATGCATTGTTAACCCACTGGCCATTCACTTCTGTGACACGCAGAACACCGACGTCACACACAGTGGTAGGCCGGCTCTAACAGCCTTCAGAGATACACGGCTCATTTGCCAATGATACTTGGGGCCTGAAAGATTGAAGGTATTTATGTGAATAAGGGATTGGAGGTAGAAAATTCAAACATTTTTGTTACACTCTCGGGTCGGCGCCACATGCAGGCAGGCAGCAGTGGGCTGGTCAGTCAGCAACAACAGACTGTTCGATCATCTTTAAGGTTACAGCTAATGATGTGGGCAGGCAGGAAGGAGGGAAAGAGGAGGGAAAGAGGAGGGAGGCGAGACGATCTGTCAAAAGCCGGGAGCACAGCTCGTTTGTCATGCGTCTTAATTATTGTCATTTAGTCGCATCTAGCCTCCCCATGGATTTCCTGTGGCCGTGTCACTATGGATTTACCCTGAGGCAGAGGGCTGGAACGCTTTTCTACTGTCCGTGGGGTTTATGGGTACACAGATCAGCGTTTCTGAACGCCAGCCTTCCAGAACCCTGAATAGAACACTCTTTGTTCTAACCCTGGAAAAGGACACCTGATTCAACTGGTCAGCTAGTCTTCTAAGGCCTCAATGAGTTGAATCAGTCGATGCTGTTTGGGTCACTCAGCAACTGGAGTTGGGAAACTGCTGCAAGGAGTCTGTGATACTGTGGCTAATTTGTATATGTGTGGAAGGGTGTCAGACTGTACGGAAACAAACAACCATCCTGCCACTACAAGAAAACTACATGCCAAGTGTTTCCTCATGTCCCTGCTCATTGTTTTTCCTTTAACAGAAGAGCTGTGAAATGCTTTCCATTGGCGCATCTTTTGTAAAAACTGGCCTGAGGAAAAGTTATTTAGGTTTTTAACTGTAAGGGATGAGGTGAAAGACCACTTTTCTAATGGCTGAAAACAAGCTTTGTGATAAAATCACTTAAGTACGAAAATGAATTCCACCAATACAAAGATGACTCCGCATTTTCTGAAAATATGATTCTCAATGGGGTAACTTCTCTAAACAAATAATTAATATTACATCCAAAAAGTACAATTCTGTGAGATAATACATCAGATAACTGCAGCGTTGTGGTAACAGAGTGGTCCAGATTGTGATGGAGACTTGAGGTTGGACCCTTGGTTTTCTTACTGTCTTATCTTCACAACATACGTTTTGACCCATTGGTCACTGCCTTTTTAATGGACGTCCTACATGGTCTAATGGAAGTGAGAGAAACGTATAGATCATCATGCAAGCTCCAGAAACACTTTCACTGCAGTCGAGACCCAATCGGCAGGCTTAGCCAGCAGGCCTCTGTGCACTCATGTTTGCCTGGCAGGGCGTATTCATTAATGCATGAATATAATTAGCTAGGAGAGAAAGAGAGGCTAAGAAACTCTTCGGAGCACATTCAGCAGAATTAACGAACAAGGGCTAGCCATGCAGAAATGCCTGGTAAAATATGTTAAAGTATAATGTGTGTGTGTGTGTGTGTTTGTTGGGAGACGTTAGATACAGTAGAGAGAAGCCATGAGCAAAGGATTTTCATTTCCACAATATTTTGTTTGAATCAGCGTTATCAACAGCTGACAACCACATCCATCACCTCGCCTCTCTCAGTGCACAGTCTGAGCTTCGACTGAATTTGAACTCACATTCCTACAACTCGACTGGAAGTCCACAGAGGTCGGTGGCTTCAATACACTTTTATCAGGTTACCCACAAGTGGCAGCTGGCCCGAAACTTAGAGCACTATATAGGGAATAGGGTGTCATTTGGATCCACCTTCTGAGTCAGCAATATGGTTTGTAGAGCTGAGAACTAGGACTGTCTGGGTCCAGGCCAGAAAAAAACCTCGCTAATAAAAACCTGACTGGTTGCTAATGATCCTGATACCCACACAGCACGGGGGAGAAGACTCCCTAAACGACTTAAAGCACTGTACTCACCCCCAACTAGCCTTTTGGTACAGATGCATCTATTTAGCTTTAAGGCCCTGTCTGAAACCAGTGGTGGTAGTTACTAAGCGTGCAGGGTTAAATGTCATGCATATTTCATACAGAGCTTGTTCACCTGACAGAAAGAGTTGGGGGACTGACGGATGGTCGGCCTGACTGACAGACAGTGACAAACGGTTTGCAATGCTGCGCTCACGAAGGATTTACATATCCTCAACCCCAACGCTTTTCCGTTACAGATTTCAGATATCTCTCTCAAAGAGAGAGCGGCTGGAGTTGGTCACGGAAGAGCTTATGCAAGAGGGTGATTTCGACATTCACACTGTTGAATTAGCGTTGTGTCAATTTTTAATGTTGTCAAGAGAGCAAACCTCTCAATTGGGACTAGATTTCTTAAATCTGCTGCGTATCCTTCGTTGGTGTTGCTGCATGTAATTCGCACAGATTTAGTCAGTGGCTATCACCTCAGGAATTTCTCACGCTTTCGTTATTTATCTATGAAGGCCTCATAGGACACATTGTTCCACCAGACCTTCTAAGAATTTGGTCCTAAAACGTTGTCACAAGTAGAGTAAAACAAGAGCGTGTGCTCGGGTGTTCCTTAAGTGTTTTAGTTCCTATCCAGGTGTATTATGCCATTTTCTTATCCTCTAACCCTACAACAAACCGCCCCCCAAAAAACTAAAACTAAATCTTAGCCTTAGTCTAAACCTAAGCGTTAATTCCTAACCCTAATTCAAATCTTAACACCAAAGCTAAAATAAAATTTGATAAAGTGAACACCAAACCCCCCACCCACAAACACACAGACACACACCTCAATACACTTGTGAGCACACAACCAAACACACACACAGCATTTTAAAAATCACAGAGAATGAAGAGAAGACGGGGCATTATTTAACAGTCCCTATCCTCTACTGGTAATGCCCTACTGACGTAGACTTCACTAAGCCACACAAGACTGAAGATAAATCTCCAGAAAGAAAACCCTGGTGTTTCTGAATATCATTTGCCTTAGCATGGCTCTGATCCCAGACTAGAGTCAAATACTAGAACAACATGGAAAGAAAGCAGTGATGTGACAGAAGAGTTGGTATTACTCTGGGCTGAAGGGATGGTTGGACTAAACTCATTCAGTTTGATTACTGTTTTCTCTCTGGTGCAGACCAAAAACAGGGACAAGTGATTGCAATGTATTTGTTGTTCAAGAGGACATAGAAGAAAAATGCCTGCAATATACTGAATAGAAAACTATCCTTGAGCAAGAAATGAAAAACTCTGACATGTTAGGGACTACAAGTGATGTTGTGGAGAAGGACAGAGGACACCAGAGGGACAAACAGAAGAAAGGAGATTGGAGGAAGCGTCAGAAGCAAAAATGGGAGACAGATGAGTGCAAGAGAGACAGAGAGAGTGACAGGGATAAAGAGAGTGAGGCAGAGTGAGTGTCAGAAAGAGAGAGAGTGTCCCCGAATAGGGGTGTGTGAACGACATTCAGGAAGGTGTGAATTAAGCTGTTGGGCCGTGGAGGACTGAGGTATGAATCCTAAACCTGGAGGTCTGTTAACATCTCTCTGCTGTGAGACAACTGTTAACCATGTGCATACGAATATGCACAGACACAAATGCGCGCGCGCACACACACACACACACACACATCCCCCGATGGAGGGATGAAACAGAGGAGAAATACTCGTCATTCTCCGGCTCTTAGTGGGGAAAGTGAAAACGCACTAATATGAGCTAACACCTTCCTCCACACAAGTCAGCACCTCTCTGGCAGTCTGACTCAGAATGAGGATCACATTGTCTCTGTAGCCCATTTAAAATGGACGTCATGCTGAGTTCCCATAATTACAGCACAACAGGACACCATGTCCAATATAGCTCATGTACCAACTGTGTGGATTCAGTCTGAAAGACGCAAAACCCGTTTATTTCCAGCAAGCGAGTGTTCAAAAATCATTAACATGAAACCGCTACAATGGCATACAAATAAATTACAAAACACGTCTGCTCGTGGAACTTCTGCAATAAAAATGCTTATTTTACTTCTCCAGGAGAATTGTATTTGCCACTTTGTGGAAATGGAGGATGTACACTGGAATTTATCTGACAGACTGGAATGGAAGATGCACTGTTTCTATCTTATTATATACATTATGTAGATTTAGGCCTAGACGTGTTGCATTCTGCACCAAGTAGAACAATGTTAGATGTAGTTACGGTGTTTTATACAAATACAAAACACTATGGAATAAAACATATTAGATTCCAGCAGTTATTGAACGCGCTACTTGCAGTCCGCCTTTAAACAGACACTAATAAGTGGATATAAAAGTGAATACGGCTGAGTAGACTGAGCAGGGAAGACCTTACTCCGCTCAACTTAATCTGTGTAAAGTTAGAACATAAATTATACATTTTTTTTTTCAATCTTAATAATTATTTGGGCATGTAAACAGCATAATCAGATTTTGGTATAATTGATCTTAGCATGTGTTAGCACCAGCGGTGCAAGCCCCCCCCCCATTGTGTTTACAAGCAAGTGGTTTAAAATGGGGCACAAATCAGCCATTTTCAGGACCTCTATTAGCTCAACAGCACCACTTTTACAACTTGTCCAAAAAAAATGCAGAAAGCATCTTCAAGGAAATATTTTATTTTTGGAAAACAATTTAATGTTTTAAATCAAACTATTACATTAACCTGACTATTCACAATAATGGCATTAGTGCTGAAAGTAAGCGACAGTGGCACTGAAGTTACCAAGCATATTCACAAGATCATTTGTCTTGAAGAATCAGCAAATCAATGAGAAAATATAGATGACTCGTGAGACGAGTTAAAAGTGAGAGGCTCAGTGTATTCTTAGACAGGGGAGACAGTAGGATGACAGAGTAGCATGTCAAAGAGTGGGATGACAGACACGAGGATGACATCGTTTCAGATAAATAGTCACAAAGACATGTGGTTGTGCCAGGTCAGAGACATTTATAGACATACACATTCACAAACACACCAAGGGTAGAAAGATCAGTTCCAGTGTGTGGTTCCGGTCTCACTGTAGATGTAGGATCAAAAGGATATGAAATCATTTAAACAAAGGGATTTGTTCTGTCTTAGTGTCAGTGCCCGTCTCCTTGTCAGTGCCCATCAGAGTGTCAGTGTCCGTCTCAGTGCCCATCTCAGTGCCAGTGAAGGTGCCCGCCTCAGTCTTAGTGCGCCTAGAGCATCAAGCAATTGTGGGTTCGATTACAGTCTCAAAATGGCTAGAAACAAAGAACTTTCTTCTGAAATCTCGTCAGTCTATTCTTGTTCTGAGAAATGAAGGCTATTCCATGTGAGAAATTGCCAAGAAACAGAAGATTTCACAGAACAGGCTCTAACCAGAATAGAAAGAGGAGGGGGAGGCCCCAGTGCACAACTGAGCAAGAGGATAAACACATTAGTGTCTAGTTAGTGTCTAGTAGAAACAGATGCCTCGCAGGTCCTCAACTGGCAGCTTCATTAAATAGTACCCCCAAAACACCAGTCTCAAAGTCAACAGTGAAGAGGTAACTCTGGGATGCTGGCCTTCTAGGCAGAGTTGCAAAGAAAAACACTGGCCAATAAAAAGAACAGATTAAGATGAGCAAAAGAACACAGAGGAACAGAGGAAGATTGAAAAAAAGTGTTATGGACAGATAAATCTAAGTTTGAGGTGTTCACAAAGAAGAACATCTGTGAGACACAGACCGAATGAAAAGATGCTGGAGGAGTGCTTGATGCCATCTGTCAAGCATGGTGGCGGCAATGTGATGGTCTGGGGGTGCTTCGGTGGTGGTGAAGTGGGAGATTTGCACAGGGTAAAAGGGATCTTGAAGAAGGAAGGCTATCACTATTTTGCAAAGCCATGCCATACCCTTTGGATGGCGTTTGATTGGTGCCAATTTCCTCCTACAACAGAACAACGACCCAAAGCACAGTTCCGAACTATGCAAGAACTTTTTTGGGAAGAAGCAGTCAGTTGGTATTCTGTCTATAATGGAGTGGCTAGCACAGTCACTCCCAGAGCTTTGGGAGCAGCTTGATCATATGGTATGTAAGAAGTGCCCATCAAGCCAAACTAACTTGTGGGTGGTGCTTCAGGAATCATGGGGTGAAAGGTCTGCAAGGCTGTAAATGCTGGAAGTGGAGGATTCTTTGACGAAAGCAACATTTGAAGAACACAATTATTATTTCAATTAATCATGATTATTTCTAACCTTGTCAATGACTATATTTCCTATTCATTTTGCTATATTTCCAATTCAAACTCATTTCATGCACATATTCACGGAAAACAAGGACATTTCTAAGCGACCCCAAACTTTTGAACGGTAGTGTATGTTTCAGTGTCTGTGTCAACTGTGCCACAACAGAAATACTGTTTACAGTATTATACTATTCCTTCAACATACATAGGATATAGGTGCATATAAATTTTGGTCACAACTGTACTACAACACCATCCCTCCAACAGGACAACATGCCCCAAGCTACTCATGGTAATTGATTTTATTCAAGTTGTAGGTGAAATAACACCAGTGAGACAGACAGAAAGTGGAACTGGCTGCGTTGTTCCAGAAAATAAAAGATTCCAAATCCAAAATAAAACTGACCTCTATAAGGGGACTAAATTAGCCTTACCATCCACACACACCCTCTCTTTTTTAAAAGACAAAATAAAAAGAGAGAGCGAGACAGAAACAAAGACAGAGAGATATAGACAGAGGCTAAGCATTAAACAGAAAAGCAGTGTTAACCCATAGCAGATAGTGACAGCTACAGGCCTGCGTTGTTGTTGGAAGCACTGTGTTTCTCCCTGTTGTTAACTCTGGTCTCGAAGTGTCCTCCCCCAACACCATGTTGTACCGACTAGCTCTGTATGACTATCCATCACCTCCATGTCTGCTGCATTGCTCCATCCCTTTATTTTTGCGTTAGGGGCTGAGAGTCTGGGAGACAGACGGCTAGAGCATAAACGAGATGATCGGGGTCAGAGTCAGAGGAATCGGAAAAGCTGCGTTTTCCTGTTCGACCTGGGCAGGATTTACACTGTGGCTCTTCTTTATCCCTATGTTACACCTTACCTATCCCCAGGCCAGAGCTGTTCCCCGTCACCTCTTTAATGGGGGGGGGGGGTGTTGGTGTGGCACGGCGGCCGGTTCAGTCCAGCAGGGGAGAGCAGAAGAGAATGGGTCAGGACGTGTTTCAGAGTCCAGAAGAGAGCAGGGGGAGAGGTAGAGGGGGGCAGGCAGACAGTGTGACTGACACGCTTTCCAAACACAGATAGTTGCATGCATGACAGTCGCGGACACACACACACACACACACACAGTGTTTCTCTTTCTCCACTTAGAGCCCCTGCCTGTGTGTGAGGTGGCGAGGTAGCTTGACTACAGGTGACGGGTGCAGACAGACAGAACTTACTACTTGTAGGTCTCGGAGCGGACATATTCAAACACATGGGAGACTCCCAGCTGGAACTGGTCCGCTATGGGGGTCACCCAGGGATTATTCTCCGCCTTGAACACCTGCTTAGGACCAGTCAGGTCCAGGTTACCTGAGGAGAGGTGGCAGGAGGGAGGGAGAGATTTGGAGAGGAACAGAAGGGTCAGGGCGAGAGAGGAGGGAGGAAGGAGAGATCAACAGACAGAGAAATGGAAGGGATGGGAGAAAAGGAGGGAGGGCAGAGGGAGAGAAGGGGTGAGAAAATGAACAATGTTCCGAAGACATTACGGTCGGCGGATCGTTGGGCTAATGTGGATGATGGTAAACCCTCTGGGGCTAATTTAGAAACTTTTGATAAGCCCATCAGAGAGAGCTGTCTGCACCTAAATTAAACACTCCAACCTTCCCCCAACCTCACCCCAATAGAGGGCTGGCCAGAGCCAGTCAACACCTGCTCATAAGCGGACACATGCTAGCAAGTCTGCTAGAGTTGTTCAGCTGTTTATCAATTCCAGCCTACAGAACCAACGCCTACTGCTCTTCTCTTACTTTGAACTGTTTTTGGGAACTTTGACAATGAGAGTGAATTCTGAAACTGAATGATTTGATACCTGTAATAAAATGTATAAATATTACATTTATTTGAATCCTCTAAAATAGAATAATCGTTGCCACTGCTTCCCCTTAATCCTTAGCACTTTTTGCTCTCTTATCCTTTCTCCCATCCTTCTCTCTTTCTCTCAATCCCTCTATCGGTCTTGTGGTTACAGGATGAGCTGGTGTCTGTAGCCAGTGGAGCAAGTCACTCTTCTCTCCTGTGAGGTTTTGACAGCTACACTATCTGCTTGCTCTGGTATCCTCATACAAACTCAACAACTGGTAGGAGGGGCCACCCCCCCTTTTTCTAGGTCCTTTCTCGTTCCACACCACCATATCTCCCTCCCTTCTTCCCCTACTAACACCTCATCCTTTCCACCCTCCATCTTTCTTATCACCCTCTTTCTCACAACCTCCCCGTCTGTATCCCTTCCCCATCTCCCTCCCACCCTCTCTGCCCC
>JACXGI010013432.1:0-14270 GCA_016801175.1 Esox masquinongy | reverse complement strand
CGGGCCCTTGGTCAGGTATATTTCAGGTGTACAATAAGAGGACTGGGCTATATCCTTACATGACGTATCTTAGATTTCTAGTAATTAAGTAATTAAATACCTTGACCTGAACATTACCCATGAATTCATTTGAACTAATTTATTTTATTAGACAACTCTGAAAAATAAAAGCTGCTCGTATGAAATCACATGACTTTAGCAACTTCAGTAAACAATGATCGTCATGTGTTACATTTTCTGTGTGCCTTTTGCTTAAGTTTTTGTCTCAATCATTTTAACTTCTGAACTCTCTTCAACGCGTAAGTTGAAGCCTTACGTGTCTGTTAGGCTGACGGAAAATAATATAAAATCAGAAGAAATTGGATTGAACAACAAAAGGCCCTACTTGTGGTCTTCTGAAATGAAACAAGTTTTGACAGTATGTGGAACACCACAAGTATACTCCCTGAAACATAGATTCCATGTGGGCTAGGATCTAAACTACGTTCTTAAAACAGTGAATTTTTCACTTGCTGTCCACAGACTGCAAAAACGATGACCCGCAGTTTAGGCTACACGTTTTCAATTCAACCATTGTTGGTTCAGTAAGGCTCAAATAATTGACGGAGCAATGTTGTGATTTGCATCATCTTAGATATCGGTGCAAGGACAAGTGGTATCCTATCACAATGATGCTACACCGCTGTTTCTCTGCCACTGAACCCTGCTGACCCGAAATCGAATGGCACTCCCCATGCATGCACACGCTAGCTCACACACACAAACAGCTCTGGTCTGTTTCTGCTTCAGAATATGTGGTAACAGATAACTGGCCGATGATTCGCAGGACACATTCAAATGAGGACTGAAGATGAAGTATTAAAAAAGTTGATTTTATAACCATCTGCCACGCCCACACATTAATACCCTAGCTTGCCACAAGCCTTCTTGGGCTCACAATTGCCCCTAGTGGCAGGTTTTCAAGGCATCAGCGCCAGACATACACCAAAGGGACTGTAGCTCAGTAAACAGACAGACTGGCAGAGAGAAGCTATCATGAAGTCTCCTCAGAATATGTTCTAAATTGACTGTTCCTAACCACAGTCTATTCCGACGGGCGAAGTGTTTGTCTTAGGACCATTGTGGGAACCAAAAATATTATTCCCATTCAAAATCCTTTTCTTAACCCTAACTCACACCTTTACCTTAACATTAACCTCAACACTAGAATGTAGGATTTCAAGCCCTGCTTAGACACAACAACCGTCTCAAGAGGGCAACGGATTGCAATGTTTTTGGAACAATGCGTTCTAAGTCGAGTTTGGAATTGCAATGTATCATCTTACGTTTTTGCCTGCACTGAACATTATGGTTAATATATTGTAATTTTAAATGTATTCAGCCTGATGTCAGGGCCGTTTTCACCCCTAGCCCCAAATTGTGACATTTGCATTTATTTTTTTTACAATACTCACAGCTGTTCAAGTATAGTGATACCTGTACACAAATACACTATATTTTCTTTTTTTACATTTAAGTAATTTTGCAGAGAGACCTACAGTAGTGAGTGCATACATTATGGTGAACACAGACAGTCTGAAACTGAAGAATGAAGGGTGAGGAAATGTGAGGGGATGAGAGAGCACATTCACTATGTTTCTGTTTAGATCCAACAGGGATATATCTATATGCATACTGTAAGTCATTCTTACTCTTTCTCTTTCTCTCTGGCCCTTAATCTTTTTCTCATTCTCTCTCGCTCTGTCTCGATCTCTCTGTCTCACTCAAATTCACTCTCACCGACTCTTCATCTCACTCTCATTTCTGTCTCTCACATGTACACCCGCACACTCCAACTCCCACACAGTTATCAGGATTCATATAACAGTCAAATTAACGTAGCGCTTTTCAACTGAAACAGTACACCCACAGAGCCCTCACATCTGCCACACTAAATTATTCTGTTCACCGTGGCTGTTCAAAGGAAACACATAGGAAGCCTGAGCCAAGACCAGGGATCTCTCCCAAAACTACAGCAAGTGAGAGAAGACACAGACTCTCAGCCTGGAGAGAGAAGGGGGTCACCTCTCCTCCCTCCATTCATTGTGATTTTTTTTTAAGTTGCACATTCTATGCTCCCACTCATTTATTTGAAAGGTTATAAAAGTTTTATATGTTCACTGTCTTGTTCCGAGAGCAATATCCCTACTATTTGGGAGTGTGTGTCAACTCCTGCTTTTCAGAAGACTTTTAACGTGTGAAATCAAACTTCATCCGTCTCCACTCAAAAATGATGACATCTGAAACACAGACCAAACATGTTGATCTGCAAAAGCTTGTTAAAGTCTCATCACATCAACAACCTCTCTGCTGTGAATCCTTCAACGCTCGCTCTTCCCCCTCTCCCACTCTGTCAGTTCAAGACCTCCATGGAGGCCGGGGGCAGAGGTCAGCAGCCATTAATGTTTGTATATAGTTCTGGGGCTAAAAGATAGAGGAAGTCCCATGAATGGCCTCTTCTCCCGGTCTCCTCTAATCCCCCCACTCAAGCCCCCCAGCACAACACACACAAACAAACAACACTCACCAGTATGCTCCTCCTGTTTTGTTGTGTCTGGTCCTGGCTCCATGTCTGGCTTCGCAGGGTGGGTGAAGGTTACTCTAACAAGCACATGTTCCAGCCTAGGGCAGATGGAGAGTTCTACCACTTTCACCCAGTATTACCTACACTGTCCTGTTCTCTCTCTCCTGGCCCCTACAGCTTCTGAGCTTAGCCTGGCTAAGACTGCTGTGTTACAGCTGTCTCTCTCACTGCCTCTCAGGAGAAACAGAGAGAGAGAGAGAGAGGGAGGAAGAGGGAGGAAGAGAAAGGGAGAGAGGCCAGCGGACTGCCTTTTTCCACGTTTTTCTTTCTCCCACTCTGATCTTAAAGATACAGCGCCACTTTTCAGTTAAACATCAGTATGTCAGGGATACTTTGAGCTGGTGAAGTTTGGCATGTTTGAGTGTTACACGGAGCAGGCCTTAGCTGACAAGCTGCTTAAGTGTTAGTCATGTAACGTCTGAACAGCCTCGGTTATCAGTGGAAACTTGCACTGCTGATTTTCAGGAGCCCGGGCCACGTTCACAGGCTGCCATTATTTGCCATTCCAATGGAAAGCCTATACAAGGGCAAAGTAGTTAGCGAAGGTACTGCTCTGTGTCAGCGGTCAGGGGGAGAGTCCCTGTGTCATTGTGTGGTGAAGGATTTCTGGGCTGAAATGAATTTGAAATTTCTGGGATGTCTGGGCTGAAAAGGATTTCTGGGATGAAATTAATTTGAAATACATTTAAAATGTGTGTGTGTGTTTGTGTGTGTGTTGGGCCCATGGGTACAAGATGGGCCACCCTCCTTAACCATGAAGTCCTGTTCTCAAGCAGTTGTTGGGGCCCATTTAACATACAGGTCCAGCAGTGGCCCTGACAGGGGTTGGAGGTGAACGACAGGAGGAGGACACTGTAAGTGTGAAGCTCATAAGGAAATTAGACACTTTGGAATGCAGGAATAATAGCCAGGGTGATTAATGACAGCTAACCATGCTTGGGGGAGTGAGATACAGCCTTGCTCTCCCCTTTATGTCGGCTCATCACACAGGCCTAGGCCCTGTATAGTACAGTCGCTCTACATTCTTAAGCAACTGCGCATAGTCCGTACACAAGGGTCCAGAAGAATGACTTTGTGCTCAGTTAAGAGAAGCGAAGCTGTTCTTGTGGAACAAGGATGAAAGAATGGTCTAATCCCTCTCTACGGTGTTTATGCTGTAATTCCTTCAAAGCAACAAAACACAGCCTCTCACTTTTCATTCAGACTCCTTCTGATTCATTTCATGGTTTTTATCTTGACTGGCGTAAAATCTTCACTTCTGCTGAGGGCCGAGACTAAACTAATAAAGAAGTGTGGTGATAAATAATGTACAAAGAGTGTGTCAAAAATAAACACCAAACGGTTTTCTGTTTTATGAGTATCATTAGCCTCTGTTTTGGGCCAATAGGTTGAGTGTTTATAGAGTTGAGGTTAAGAGTCTGTAACATTCTATCTGTCTGCCTCTCACTGTACAAGCTGGAGACTGGAGGCTACTGCAGTGCAGGAGGAATAAAAAAGGGGCCCCATTTATGGACACGTTCAGAAAACAGTTTTTTAATAATATGTTTATGTAGTGTCCCCAGGTTTTATGAACCAGACAAGATGAGTTTATTATGCTGTGGCAAAGTGCTTCCATAGAGTTGGATGGTTTCCCAGAGCCTGGAAGTTGTAGGACGTAAGGTTTTATTGAATGAAGTATACCTAACCGTACATCCAGCAGCCTACAGTAGAATGCACAGAGATAGCTAACAGCTTGGCATAGTAGTTGACTGTTTACTCAACACCATTAAAAGACCTTCTCCAGACTGACATTCGTGGTAAATGAATATCCAAGTCTTTAAGGGAAGATGACATTTTGCCCTCAAAAGCTAGTGGCAACAGGCAGCCCTTTCCCAATCCACAATCTGTAACCACTCTGAAGACAACTTAATGGTTAAATATTATTACCCAAGCAACATACCTACCCAAACCTGAAAATTCACGTATTCAGTACACAAGCATTTGGGAAGAGCACGTAGTTGGCCTTTATTCAGTTTGATTTAACTAATGAATGGAAGACCACTTCAACTACACAAAACATTTCATTCACGCGTGTGTGTGTTTGTTTGAGAGAAAAAGATAAGTCCTACTACCACCAGCCTCCATTTTGTGTAACTATGAAAGTGGTGTCCTGAATCTTTCAGTGATATGTCGTGCCTTTTCAGCCCGCCAGTCGGGCCTTTCAAATACAGGAAAAACGTATATTCAGACTTCCTTTGAAGGGTTTACCAAAAATCCCATGACTGTTTGCAAACCAATGCTCTTACATTACAGACAGACAGACAGACATCTGAAGCATCAGGGGGTCTAACGTCAAAGCTGCTTCATTGCGGCTAAGGGTCCAAATCTTAGGCACAGCACACCAGTGGTGCCTAGGGGTCCCGCGGAGAGCTCAGCACTGTAGTCACTGGCTAACTGTGCAGGGCAAACTGAGTTAGTATAGAAGCACATTTCCCAGTGCAGGCGTTTCCTAACAGAAAGATGCTAGAACACACAATTACTGCTCAACAGGATCTGACTAGCTCGCTGTTGCCTCCAGCCACCTCCTTTCCTAGGTTTTGCCCATTTGGCTTCCCTAGCTACAAGTTATAAGTATAGATAACTACCTGTACAGTAGACAACTAGCTGTGCATGCCAAAATTTTATGGGAGTTTGACATCGTATGCATGGTCACATGTGGTTGAATGTTTTAGGGACTTCTGAGCAAGCAAGGAAACCCTGCTGTCATCTTGTGATACCCAGTGGATGTAAAGAATCTCACTAGCCAAAGCATTTACCGCAAATCAGTGGGGAACTGTCAGGGCCCTCTATGCCCTCAGACAGGGCCTAAGGATAGATAAACATTTCTATATATTTTTCTATATTATAATTAGCAATTTTGTTTTCATTGATTTAATCTTTTTTTATCTTAATTGTAATGATCTTCCTATTGAATTTCTTCAGTTTGTGTTGGAATAAAAAGGGTTAATATGCAAGAGAAAAAAATATCCAATCAGAATTTTTTGGCGTTGGCCCGGCTGTCAGCCCTGGCTTTGATCTCAATCGAAAAATAACTTCTTTCGGATTTAAAACCAAAAGACAAGCTACATGAACCTTCCATTATCCATTTCATAAAGGACAGGAGAATGGACTTTGTTTTTAAATGATAATCATAATAGTGAGTGGACTTTTGTTTTCATCTACAGTTTTTTTTTGTTGCTATTTCATTCATATAATTTTGAATACAATGTGTAAAATATTATTTCAACTTTAGATCACTGGTTGTGTTGTGGTAAAAACAAAGGTAATGACGTTTCAATTGGATGTACTGTACATGACATGTCTTGTTGTGGTGCATGTTTTTATTATTGCATGCTGGACATTGAATACAGTGCAACTTTTTTCTCTCTGACAGCAAATACTGTCTGTGGTTTTGAAACAGTGTGAGTAGTTTTGTGGTTAAATTTATTCCGCCACTATTTGAGTGACTGTTTAGGAAAATGTTTCTTTGAAATGACACAACCGTATTTTCTTCTAACGTGGTTCCTGCTGTCGATATTTCCAACCGTTGTGTAACCAACGTTTGTTACTTCTGAGCCAGAGCCGAGGCGTGGCTTAGAACTGTTTGACTCTGTCATCAAAGATTTGCATCTCCTACATAGGTCTGCAAAAGTAAGATCTCAAGTCATGCCCTGTATACAGAGGCATCTGAGTTCTCTATCTATATGTATGACGTCAGATCTTTTTCCACTACTGAGGGCCAAGCTCCAGTAGTCACGGTTCGCCACTGCTGCAAATAGTATGCCCAAGTTTGTATTCTTGGCTTGAGGTTCATGAAAACATATATTTTTCATCAATCAGTTGTCATAATTCGTTGTTGCAGTAACAAGCATTTATGTTATAGACTGAAGATTTTTGCATTCAAGCGTAACCATTGCCAAATCTTTTCGTTCCCAAACCGGTGTGTCTATGCACCTTGGGAAACTGCTTTGTGCTGTGGTCTACTGTGGCTGTTAAGTGGGGATGTGTACTTGTTGTTTGAGATATATAAGGAAAGCATTTACTGCTGCCATTACAGGCACTAGGAAAAACAGGAACTGTGTAGAACAGCAGTATGTGAAGTAGTGATGTAGTCCCCCCTGGGGTTCTTGTAGCTCTCCTGAGCGCTAGTTGCTCTGTTTTAAACAGCAAGTCCACCAGGAGGAAGACCAGAAACCATGGAAAGGGCTGGGGGGGCAATGGCATGCATTCAGAGAGAAAAAGTATCCTTATAGATTATTAGACAAGGGTAGACCAGGGTGGCCCTTATAAAAGAGCATGGAGAGGCAGGCAATTCACATGTTTATTTGACTTCATTGCTTGGTTTTTGCGCTGACATGCACTGTTAAGTATCGGACCTTAGGTAGACGTGTGTGTTTCTATATCATGTGCAATCAATGGAATTTGCCACAGAACTCCAATCAAGTTCTAGAGACATCTCAAGGATGATCAAAGGACACAGGATGCATCCAAGCTCAATTTGAAGTGCCACGGCAAAAGGTGTGAATACTGATTTCTATAACATATTACAGTTTTTTAATTGCATTACATTGGCACACATTTTTAAAACATTGGTTCACTTTGTAATAATGGGGTATTGTGTGTAGACTGATGGCAAATGTTTTTAATCCATTATGAATGAAAGTATAAAACACAACAAAAAGTGGAGAAAGTTAAGGGGTCTTAATACTTTCCAAAAGGCACTCTACACACTCACAAACACACAAACCTGTAGTGCCCTCCAGAGATATTGGATACTTTGATAAAGATGAGCAAAAATGTGTTTGTTGTTTATAAGATTGATCTTACACTCAAAATATGAAATAGATCAAACCATTAATTGAGATAAAAAAAAATTAAAATAAACATTTGAATCAAGAAAGACATATTTTTCTCAAGAACATGAGTCATTATTTGCTCCCTTAAGAATTCCTATGAACCAAATGTAATAGTTAATGTACTGAACACATATACATACACACCCCCACAGGCCCCGGACATAAACGTGTGGGTCCAGAGCACAAAACCCTGTGTTTCCACACTACGCTAACCGACAACATTAAAAGGAACAGACAGAGTGAAATAGCTGGGATCAAGAGACATAAAGGTCTGTAAATAGGGAATTACAAAAAAAATTGGTTTGAATTGAGAAGGAAAAGACAGGTTTTAAGCACACAAAGGGCTTGTTTACACTACGCTATATTTTCCAAAACATACTGACTAAGACTCGAGATGCTAAATTATTGTGTTGTGTAAACTTGCAGATATCGACGGCTCTAGACGCCACCTTTTGGATGGAGCCCCCCAGAGTTTCGCAAAAATGAAGACAATTCTGTCGGAACTGTTTCAAGTTTCTGTTCAGTGCGCACACGAATTATTTTGACTGCGATTGACGGCCACAGTCCTGCGTGATTCGTGTCAAACATGTCTGTGTTAATTCAAACGCTATGGAAATGGTTATCCAAACCAAGTCTACATAGCGTTTTATTCACTCTCTCATGATGAAAACAAGGCATGAGTCTTTTGACCCCCTGACAAGGACATGCCAGACTAAAATAGACTAGCGGAAAGGAGGGAGACAGACGGAAGGATGAGGGAGGGATGGAGGGAGGGATGACTAGAACATTAGCATCTGGAGTGGAGAGCTATCTGGAGAGCACATTAACTAATGAGGTCTAATTAGCGGTTCTCACCTAAACTATTACTGAAGCTCTTCAGACATGTGTGTTTTTACAGTACAGTGTGTGTGTGTGTTTGTTTACTTATGTGTAGGTGTGTGTTCATTTTTAACTAATCTCGTAGGGAACAGTCCTTACAAGGAAAAATATATATATCTAGCTGATACAGGGGTCAAGTTTAGGCAAAAAGTTACCACCAAGGTCAGAGGTTAGGGATCAGTGGTTAGGATTAGGGTCAGGTTAGGTTTTTGGGGTTAGTGTTAAGTTATGGTAATATTAAGGTTAGGGAGGATAGAATTTGAATGGGAATCACTTTTTGTTTCTACACAAGGATAGAGATTATCGGAATATTTGTGTGTGTATGTGTGTGTGTGTGTGTGTGTGTGTGTGTGTGGGTGTGTGTGTTTGTGAACTTGTTAATCTTTTCAGGACCAGAATGTTCCAAAAGGTTAATGATCAGGTGTTCATGTTAGGTAAGGATTAGGTTTGGAGCTTGGTTAGGATTTCTTTTTTTTAATACTTTTTCCTTAGGAAAACATCCTGACCTGCAATAATACCAAACTCTGACCCTTTATTTACTTTCACCTAGATGTTTGGCCCAAGAGACAGGAAGTAGTAAACAAAATGGTGCCACCCTAATCCAGTTTGTATCAGAGGAATGACAGCTGAAGAGAGGGAGAAGAAAGAGGGACAAGAGACAGTTCATCTCTCTTGCTCATCTGGTCTGTCCCTTATTTCTCACATGAGAAAACGTCAAATCACCTTCTACTTAAATAAGATCAGGAACTGGAATACATTGTATAGCAGGTTGAACCCAGAACAGTGAATACAGGACGGTCTTCATCCATAACAAAAATCCATTGACTGAAGCGCTGAACCCAGAACAGTGAATACAGGATGGTCTTCATCCATAACAAAAATCCAGTGACAGAAGCGCTGAACCCAGAACAGTGCATCACACGCATGAGAAACCATCTGAGCATAATCCAGTGGACGTGGCATAGCACATGTTCACTGTGTGTGTGTGTGTGTGTGTGTGTGTGTATGTGTGTGTGTGTGTGTGCATGCACATGTATGAAAAAGATAGCAAAGAATAATGTTCCTAAGTCTGCAAACAAGAAATTATTTCTGAAAGGGTTTCAAGATGATCAGAAAAATCTTTCTTTTGTCCCACTCCCCTTTCTCCCTTGCATGTGCATGCATATACGCATATACATACTGTACACACTACTAATGTCTGATTTATTACACATGGGATCATTTCACCAATCAATACTCTGTCTTTTAAACCCCACACACCTTTTTATCAAGAGGAGATTCACTGTTTGTAAACTTGTCCTCAAGCTATTGCACACAGCCAGTATTTGACTTTGGTAGGAGCAGTCCAGGACACTGCATAGGAACTTCTAATGTTTTGATGAACAGCATACCGGTACCTTTGTTAGTGCTTGTCTGGAGTGCTGTACCAGCATATTTTCTGAAAGTTACATGCTGCTCCACAAAATGAGTAGCTTATTACTGGCCAAAAAAAGGTTTACAAAAGCAGAATGAAGGCAGGATCTGCGTAGACTGAGCATTCACTTTGTGATTCCAAATTGTTTCCCAACCACTCATCTGGGAATTCGGCCTATACACCAGTATGCTTCCAGATTGGGATGCTCTGTTCCAAACTGTGGACAGTTGGGAGTATCTCCCACCACATCGCCCCTCCCAGTCTTCTATGTCTACACAAGAAAAACGTTCCACTAGGCTTCTTTTGCTGTCCATGTGGAAGAAGTCCTCATTTAACTTCATAGACCAGGCCGTGCTACACTATAGGCCTGATGAATTTACATGGAACAAATGTGTTTAAATAGGGGTGGAATGACAATGCAATCAAATGCCTTTTTTGGGCAGAGCTGTAGATTATTGTCTTAAATGCAACATTGCATTGCAATGCTGGGAAATCTCCAGTTAAAATCACATCAATAAACGTGAATGTACATTATGCCACATTTGTGGTGAACCATACACTTCTGACAAGATCAAATACAACCTTTTGCGAGGTAAATACTAATATTAGCTTTAACATTAGCTTTAGATTATAGGGATATACCAGGATCAGTAAAACTGACTGATGGGTTTTCTACAGCAATATGTAGATGCTGTTGCAGTCTTCTACTTAAATATAATGACGTAGAAATGACATAGAAATAAGCAGTGAACTCAACACTTACCACACAACACTTCTAAAAAGTTGTCGTGAAATGTAACAGTAGAAATCTCTTCATTCCAATTTCTTTTTAAAGGTGCCTTATGCAACTCAATGCCACCTATCGGCAGTGAGTTGTATATCGGTTCTATAACTCCATTAGGATCTGACATTGTCATTACAAACAATGAGCATACTGACCTGTTTGAAGCAGTGTCACTTCTAGCCATCGATGCTGGAACAATTAACACAGACTTTCGTTTCAAATGGGGTTAAAGTTGATGGGCCTTTTCCATAACTACGGAACACAGAACAAACAAAGTAAACAGCTAAACCAATCAAAACATCATCTGGGCTATCTATTGCGTTAGATGCATCACCATAATTCAAAGGCTCCTTCATGGCTATCTAGTGAACATGAAACCATAATTGTGCTAGTTAGTGCTAGCTGGAACAATAATGTGCGCACTTCGACCAGTTTGCACAAGCCTAAATCTAGCTAAAAGGCAAAATAATTGCTTCTTCCGAGCAATATTCACTTATGCATAAGGTTTAGTCAAAACCCACAATGCATGTTTTTTAAATTTTTTTTTTATTTTGCAGAGAACACCAGGTTGTAACACTATTTTCCAACAAGAAATGGAATCAAGGAGTGTCTGCTCGGACACAACTTAGCTCGTTAGCTTATTGTCTCAACCAAAGACTTTGGAGAAACTTTCCCAAAACTTATCTGCGCTCATACAAATAGAATAAAAAAGAACATTGAATGATTTTCTACGTATTATTACGGTTTCTCCGTCATCATCAAGTAACTTACACATAGATTTCCTTGACTATCTAGCCAACTAGCTAAATGAGGCGATGTAACCTACTTGTCAAGTAGAAAGGTAGCCAACTCTGCATAACTGTTCACACAAACTTCCGCTCTGGCCATCAAATGCAAAATGTACCCTCTTTTCTCTTATGCTCGCGTTGCTTCCGTATATTTCTGTTTCTGAAGCGTTCAGTGTAGGCTACATGAACCCAAACAAAGCTTGTCATTGGCATTCACCTTACACACCTTCAAGGAAGTACATGCCTACAAATGTCCCGGCCTTCTATGTTTTACTTGCAACCATGGCACTGGGGATAGTGTCAGTCCTGACACTCTGCCAGAGACTGTTTTTTTAATGTTAACTGATAGTATGTAATGGTTATTATCGGATATTTTAAATGTTAAATGCTGCATAAGGCACCTTTAAATACAAGGGGACGTAACAACATTTTGCTGCACGGGCTCGCAAAACTATCCTTTATTTGGTTCCAGGGAAAACCAAATAAAAGTTTTGCCCAAAGGGACTGCCAAAGATCCCTCTCGGAACACTTGTCTGTGTGTGTGTGTGTGTGTGTCTGTGTGCACATGTACAGTTACAGAGTGGGCTAACAATCCTTTCTACATTCCCTTTCTTTATCTGGGGTACTGTATGATAACACCAAAGATATTTTGGAAAGCACCAGCGAATTCTAGTTGTCAGGGTCTACAGCTGCCAGGTCAGCCTAAACCTAGAGAAGGTATTCCCCACATGTACAGCAGTGATACCATGCTGATGACCCACTGCCATAAGCCCTAACACACATAACATCACCTAGGAACTAACTCTACTGGAAGAAGGCTGAGTGATAACAGCACATACAAGCCAAGGACACTAAGCCAGCTTTCCTTCTAATGCCATAATCTAACAACTTATTGTTATGCTATTACTATGGTATTAAACGATTTGAAGTACGAGAAAGGGATGAAGGTATGTGCTAACCCTTAACTTAGACACTGTTCAGGCATGTTGAGAAACTGTTGACACAAAGCAGAAAAAGGGTTGAGTCAGTGCTGCCTTTCCATAACTTTCCATAAAGAAAATGACTTTTCTTTCAGACAATGCAGATGAAACATGCTGAGACATTGACAAATAGCTCAGACATTGGTGATGTAAGCTATTGAGCATATTTTAGGACAATGTTTTTCTCTGTTTCCTAGCTGGGATAAAAGCCTTGTTAAAACAGGCGTGTAACGCAGTAAAACCTAAAAATAGTCACAAAACGGATGTTTTGAACTTTAATCAAAAATGATTAAGTTGAGAATAACCGGCCCCAGAGGATAGTCTAAGCTGAGTTGAGCATTAATGTAAGATCCCCCTCTGGTGGTTGTCAATGAGCAGTACAAAAAACATGCGCTGACAGTGTTCTCTGTGTGTTTGTGTGTGTGTGTGTGTGTGTGTGTGTGTGTGTGTGTGTGAACACGTGTGAGTGCTTGCATGTGACTACTCACCACTCTCAGTGGACGGCTGGCTGTGTAACTCTGGGCTGTGGAAGTTTGTTTCCACGGGAACGCTGATGGTACGTCTCAGCAATCGGACCTTACATGACTCTGACCTCCTCTCCTGTAACATCAATGGATTGATCTGCTGAGACAACATAGAGTGAGAGGCAGAGAGAGAAAGAGTTAGGAGAGAAAGATTAATAGAAATAATGAAGGAGGCAGAGAGAGTGGAGAGAAAGAGAATAAGAAAGAGGAGCGAGACAGAGAGAAAGAGTAACAGAGAGAGAGAGAAAGCAAGAAAATGAAACCGAGGGACTGAGAAAGAGACAGATAGAGACAGAGAGAGAGGAACAGTGATGAGCGAAGAAAAGGGCAAACAAATAATTAAGGAAACAAACAGAAACTAAAGAATGAATGAATGAATGAAAGAACGCTAGAAATCCATATAGAAACCAGTGATCTCTTTGTGCTTTTTCAGAAGGGTCTCGGAGGTCTTGATCTATACGAATAATAGAGCTAAACCAAGGACCACATACCAGGTCATTAGTCTGTGTCAAGACGAGGCCTTTCTTCTCCACAATGCATTCTGAACACTGAGCTCCCATTGATAAGACAGGCAGATGATAGGAGATAATAGGAGGGATGAGATGGGAGTAAAAACAGGAAGCCAGATGTCCTTTCAGCGGAGAGATAATGGCTTATCGAGCTTTTTGCTCAATACCTGGCCTCCTTCCCTGCCATAACCCTCCCTGTCTTCAAAATCATACAGCGTAGCGCACTGTGATAACTACGTGGCTTTATTGGAGTGCCCTCTGCTGGTGACACCTTATCTGCACAACTAGAAGTGCATAGGGAGAACCAGGCATATTAAATTCCCTCTCCTCTCATCCATTTGGAATAAATGAGTTTCTTAAATGAACGGGAGTGGTGAATACTTCCTTGATTTAATCAGAATGAGTTACTTGGTCATGAGGCAAAATCAAAGCCTGAGAAATGTGCAGCTCTTTCTGTGATGCAGAAGCGTTAGAACGTCAATAACCATAACCCAGTTTGTCTTCTTCTCTCTAGGGACACCAGTTTATTGTGCTGTTTCAGGCTCCCGCTTTTCAGATTTTATCAGTTTTATGTTCTCTCCAGTGGGAACCTCAACTCCTCGTTCATCTTGAGATAAGAATAGTGTCAGACCCGCTCTTAGAACGGTCTGGCTCATAATTGCCTTCAGCCGTGAGGATATCTGCCCATTTCCAGTAGCTACCAAATCGATGCCGAGAGCACCATGGGACTGTTTCTGTATGGTGTGTGCGTATATATGTATATGTGTGTCAATGAGTGTTACATACTGTAAGTGTGTGTTACATATTGTGAGTGTTGCATACTGTAAGTGTGTGTTACATACTGTGAGTGTTACATACTGTAAGTGTGTGTTACATACTGTGAGTGTTACATACT
>JACXGI010013431.1:10272-20944 GCA_016801175.1 Esox masquinongy | reverse complement strand
ACCCAAAGACGCTGTACAAAATCAACAGGAACAGATACAAACAAACAAAAACAAAACATTCAGTGAGAAAACAAAGAAGATTGAGAGAATGGATTGGGCATGGCTAGGAGTAGGCAAACGCCACTATAACAGTCTGTAACACGCAAATCATTTCTTAAATTATCCTTTGACTACAGTGAGGGAAAAAAATATTTGATCCCCTGCTGATTTTGTATGATTACAAAGATCATCAGTCTATAATTTTAATGTTTGGTTTATTTGAACAGTGAGAGACAGAATAACAACAAAAAAAAATCCAGAAAAACGCATGTCAAAAATGTTATAAATTGATTTGCATTTTAATGAGTGAAGTAAGTATTCGACCCCTTTGCAAAACATGACTTAGTACTTGGTGGCAAAACCCTTGTTGGCAATCACAGATGTCAGACTTTTCTTGTAGATGGCCACCAGGTTTGCACACTTCTCATGAGGGATTTTGTCTCACTCCTCTTTGCAGATCTTCTTCAAGTCATTAAGGTTTTGAGGCTGACGTTTGGCAACTCGAACCTTCAGCTCCCTCCAAAGATTTTCTATGGGATTAAGGTCTGGAGACTGGCTAGGCCACTCCAGGACCTTAATGTGCTTCTTCTTGAGCCACTCCTTTGTTGCCTTGGCTGTGAGTTTAGGGTCATTGTCATGCTGGAATACCCATCCACGACACATTTTCAATGACCTGGCTGAGGGAAGGAGGTTCTCACCCAAGATTTGACGGTACATGGCCTCATCCATCGTCCCTTTGATGCAGTGAAGTTGTCCTGTCCCCTGAGCAGAAAAACACCCCCAAAGCATAATGTTTCCACCTCCATGTTTGATGGTGGGGATGGTGTTCTTGGGGTCATAGGCAGCATTCTTCCTCCTCCAAACACAACGTGTTGAGTTGATGCCAAAAAGCTTGATTTTGGTCTCATCTGACCACAACACTTTCACCCAGTTCTCCTCTGAAACATTCAAATGTTTATTGGCAAACTTCAGACGGGCCTGTACATATGCTTTCTTGAGCAGGGGGACCTTGCGGTTGCTGCAGGATTTCAGTCCTTCATGGCGTAGTGTGATACCAATTGTTTTCTTGGTGACTATGGTCCCAGCTGCCTTGAGATCATTGACAAGATCCTCCCATGTAGTTCTGAGCTGATTCCTCACCGTTCTCATGATCATTGCAACTCCATGAGGTGAGATCTTGCATGGAGCCCCAGACCGAGGGAGATTGACAGTTCTTTTGTGTTTCTTCCATTTGCGAATAATCACACCAACTGTTGTCACCATCTCACGAAGCTGCTTGGCGATGGTCTTGTAGGCCATTCCAGCCTTGTGTAGGTCTACAATCTTGTCCCTGACATCCTTGGACAGCTCTTTGGTCTTGGCCGTGGTGGAGAGTTTGGAATCTGATTGATTGATTGCTTCTGTGGACAGGTGTCTTTTATACAGGTAACAAGCTGAGATTACGAGCACTCCCTTTAAGAGTGTCCTCCTAATCTCAGCTCGTTACCTGTATAAAAGACGCCTGGGAGCCAGAAATCTTTATGATTGTGAGGGGATCAAATACTTATTTCACTCATTAAAATGCAAATCAATTCATAACATTTTTTACATGTGTTTTTCTGGATTTTTTTGTTGTTATTCTGTCTCTCACTGTTAAATTAAACTTACCATTAAAATTATAGATTGATGATTACTTTGTCAGTGGGCAAACGTACAAAATCAGCAGGGGATCAAAAGTTTTTCCCTCACTGTATGTTCTGGCCCGCCATCTAGTGGCTTAAAAAACAATTGCCCCGATGCCAAACTTCCTTGCCGACTCTGATGTAGAGGAACTCTCCTGGATGGAGACTGAAGAGATCCCAGAGACTGGGAAGATGTCAGATTGTGGAACAGGCTGGGGAATAAAACAAGGATCTTTATGCAACTTAACTCTAATAACAATAGTCAGTGGAGAATACTGGTGTGAGTCTGGGTCTGGAGAACACAGATATTCTGTCAACATCAGAGTACATGGTATGTTAATAATCACCATCTACTAACATCAGGTACAACAATAACAACAGGTAAGAATATGAACTAGGAGAATCACCAGATAGATGGATGACTGTGACAGGTAAGAATATGAACTAGGAGAATCACCAGATAGATGGATGACTGTGACAGGTGAGAATATGAACTAGGAGAATCACCAGGTAGATGGATGACTGTGACAGGTGAGAATATGAACTAGGAGAATAAATTGTTGAAATATATAAATTGAATAACATCCCCATCTTCTTCCCCAGAGGTGTCCATGTCTCTGTCCAGACTGTTGTGTAGTCTACTGGTGGTGTCTCCATACCTGATGGTGACCACTGTCCTACTGGTGAAATACAGCAGGAACAGGAGAAGGACTATAGATGACAAGCCTACATCTACACAACCTCTTTAGGTGGCAGCACTTTGTCACAGGTTTTTACTGTTTTGCTATGACTGCGTTTATCCATTCAGCAAGAGGACAATATCTGGAGTACTGTAGTACCTTCACCTCAGAACGCACAGGACTCATGCTTTAAGCTGGAATTGTTTATTTGTTTGAGGAAAACAGTTGTTGTGCATCCAGGCACCAATCTATATGTTGTAAAGTTGATGATGGACAGCTTAGCCTATACATACATATACAGCTCCGGAAAAAATTAAGAGATCACTGCACCTTTTTCTTTCCTTTGCAAAAATGGCGAAAAGGAAGGTTTTGAGTGAGGAACAGAAGGGTTAAAATTAAGAGACCACTGCAAATTGAACACTTCTGTTCCTCCCTCAAAACTTTCCTTTTTGACTTTTTTGGAAAGGAAAGAAAAAGGTGCAGTGATCTCTTAATCTTTTCCGGAGCTTTATATATTATATATAATTATTATATATACTAAAAATATACATTTATTGCATTTTAGTTTTTCTCAGACACATTGGTTAATGTGTCGACATTTAATTTCCTAAATGTATCTAAGCAGCACAAATCTAGTTAGAGTTGACCGTTTTGCTAATTAACTAGCTACATTTTAGTGTAATATTTATTTAGTCTACAAATTTATTTACATTGAGCGTCAATCAAATTGACTGTTGACTGTATGCAGGTTAGGGCTGTCACAATATCAGATTTTCACTACACGAATATCGTGGCCAAGAGAATTCACGATAACGATATTATTGCGATATCTATAGAAAATCTGAAGAAAAAATAATAATTATGCAGTCAGTCAAATTTATCTTAAACTTTCTTTATTGTGTTTTGTCTACTTTTTGGCAAATGAATTACACTCAAAATACGAGTATCGGGAGGTGGAGACAGTTTGTAAGTAGGGGTGTCGTGATATACCGGTACTGACGATAACCGCGATATTTAAAAATGAATATAATACACATATGATAACATCATATTCACTAGGCGAAACTGAAGTGGTACTTTTCCAAGAAAACCCTCTCAGTCTTTCGATACCTTATTCATGTCACCTATAGACAAACAATGCATGTGCTTAAACAAGGATACTGGACCTATGCACTGGCGTTGAAATCAACTCGTTAGCCCCACAAGAACCCCCGGGCGAGATCCACAAAGAAGCCCCGTTTTTGCCTATTGACAGGACGTTGTATTTTTCCAAAAACTCCTCTCAGTTTTTTCACATCATATTTTTGTCTAGTAAATACGGTATTATTGTATGTGTATTATTAACATGATATAAATATTTAATTTTTTAATATCCCAGTTATTGTGAATACTGGTATATTGGTATATACCTAATGCAGGTTGCACATTGTTGGTTGCACAATTTACCTGCTTCTGACATTTGGGCCATGTCCCCCCCACCCGATTCTCCCGATTTTATGCCAATAAATTACAAGGATGAAATGCTATTTTATAAAATACTTTCCTTTAGAGCAATACAGTGATTTATCCTGTTTCCTTTCTCGACTTACACAGAAGAAAGTGGAAAGGTACACCCCAACTTTAGGAAGGAGAAAGACACAGGACAAACATGGAGGAAGAGAGTAGCACAGGTTATAGAGGAGGTAAAAAGCAGATATTGTCCTGAAGGAACCACTAGGTTTATCCAATACAATGATCTTGTTTGGTAGGAACTGCATTTATATGTTAATAAAGAGGTTAGATAGTGTGGGAATATTTGTGGAAAAGGGCTTCATAGTAAAATGGGGTCTTGGGTGTGAAATATCAGTATACTTGTACAGCATTTAGGCATTTTGAGAATGTTGGTATTTTTATAAAACAGATATAAATGACAGCTATACTTGCTCCTTCTCACACATTTCTAAGTTTCAAAAGTTATACTATCTCACGAACATAATAAATCTTATTTATAAATATATTTTTTAATTCGGGCAGGGGTGTCTATTGAGACAGAAAGGGACAGGCAGTTGGAACAGGTTCTGTGCTCAGACCAATTCTATTCACGTTATACATGATTCCCTTGGGCAATATTATCAGGAAACATTCCATTAATTTCCACTGTTATGCAGACGATACCCAGTTATACTGATGTATCAGGCCTGAGAAAACCGATCAGTCAGCCAGACTTGAAGTATGCATCCAGGACGTTAAAACCTGGATGACCTGTAATTTCCTGATGCTAAACTCTGAAAAGACTGAAGTTATTGTGCTTGGAACTAAACACCTCCGAGACACACTATCTGAAGGTATAGTTGCTGAGGCTGGCATCGCCTTGAACTCCAGCACCACTTGTGAGGAATCTGGGAGTCATCATTGATCAGGACTTGTCCTTTAACTCTCAAATAAGACAAATCTCAAGGATTGCCTTTTTCCACCTTTGGAATATTGTGAAAATCAGAAATATTTTGTCGCAAAATGATACAGAAATACTAGTCCACGCTTTTGTTACCTCTAGGCTGGCAGTTCAAAAAAGTCTCTTCATACTCTTCAACTGGTCCAAAATGCTGCGGCCTGCATACTAACTAGAACTAGGAAGAGAGAACATATTTCCCCCGTCTAGGCCTCTCTGCACTGGCTCCCTGTTAAATCAAGAATTGAGTTTAAAATTCGTATGCTTACTTACAAAGCCCTACATGGTCTAGCCCCATCATGCCTCAGGCCAGTGTTCTTAGGGTTTTATAATCATTTTTAGGGCCAGTGTTCTTAGGGTTTTATAATCATTTTTAGGGCTAGGGTTCTTAGGGTTTTATAATCATTTTTAGGGCTAGGGTTCTTAGGGTTTTATAATCATTTTTAGGGCTAGGGTTCTTAGGGTTTTATAATCATTTTTAGGGCCAGTGTTCTTAGGGTTTTATAATCATTTTTAGGGCTAGGGTTCTTAGGGTTTTTTAATTATTTTTAGGGCCAGGGTTCTTAGGGTTTTATAATCATTTTTAGGGCTAGTGTTCTTAGGGTTTTTTAATAATTTTTAGGGCTAGGGATTTATTATAACTTCTATCATTGATGTTTTACTGTTTTATTTTCATGTATTTTGTATTGTGTATTTTATCTTGTGTTTTCTATATTTATCTTTGTGTTTATTATTTATTTTTTTTGTATTTTATCTTGTGTGTCTTAGGTGTTTTGTACCTTATTTTGATTACTCCTTGTGAGGTGTTCTGGGACCATGAAGTATGGTGATATTGCACTTTAAATAAATAAACTTACTTACTTACTATAGCCTATGTTTTGACTTGTCAATAGAGAAATCACAAACTGACAGTCTCTTGTAATACATCTCTTTATTGTGTGTAATATATATCTCTACTTTTCAATGTTTATCTTGGGAGTATTTTGTATTACAGTTTTTCCCGATCGCTAACAAGCATTGGTCAATACTGAAATCACAATAACAAAACTCTTCACACAGTCTGCATTTCTAACATGCATCTTTGCCGGTTAATCTCACCTCCAAAACTGTATACGGTTATACTGCGACAGTTTTTGGCATGGAAAAGTTCATCTTCAGTCTCGCTAGAAATAGTTCAATTCTAGGAAATTAGTAGATAGTAGTAAGTTTTTACTGGCTAACAAGCTGTTAAAACGGCCAGTGGCAAAAGCTATACAGTTCATAGACGCTACGGCGGAGGTAAACTTAATAAGAAACGTTAGTCAGTTTAACACAATCCTCAATGGAGTCTAGCGACTGCTGAAACGTGTAATGCCGTGGCGTAGTGGTTAAAGACAGTGGAAGACCTAAGTTCGAATCTATTGAGAGCAACCACATTTATTAATTTTATTTGTGGGCCGCAATAAAACTTTTTACGTTTATACACTATTGTGAATATTTCTGGTAGATTCCACGATTCTCTCGTCTTTTCACTTGATGAAAAAGTTAGTTATCGTCACCTTTATTGATAGTTATTGTATCAATGTCATTCACGAATGAAAGAAATAAGTACGTTTTTATGCCATGAAAGAAAAAAATGCGTTCTTAGGCCATGAAATGAAATAGCTTTGGCAGACTCGCTAGCAATTGTTCAATTCTTATGACTATTTCAGTAAGTTAGTAGATACTGGTAAAGCCTATTTCTGGCTAATATGCTGTTAAAACGGCCAGTGGCAAACGCAATGCAGGTCATAGACTCTGTTTGCGGTGGAGGTAAACTTAGTAAGAAACATTAGTCAGGTAACCTTATCAATGTCATTCACTAATGGCCAATTAGCTATTAAAACGGCCAGTGGCAAAAGAGGATTTGTTCAGGGTAGACCCTAGAGGCTATACTGACACCTGTCAAATGTACAGGGCTGTGGTGTAGTCGCAGTGGTTCTCAAACGCCCACGTGGAAGGCTGTATCATTAACCACACAGTGGTTCTCAAACCTCTCCTGGGGCCTCCCCACCGGTCCATGTATCGGGCTCACCTGAATCAAGCAGCCAAAGGCTCGATAATTAGTTAACAAGGTGATTCAGGTGTGCTACCTCTGGGAAACATCTAATACATGGAACGTCAAGGGAGGCCCCAGGAGAGGTTTGAGAACCACTGTGTGGTTAATGACACAGCCTTCCACGTGGGCGACCTGTGTTCGAATCTTGAGAGGGCAACGCTTTCTATTGTGGGCCAGCTGAACTAAGCTTGCCTTGTTTCTTGTTTTTTCTATCTTTGCTTATAGTAAATTATACTTTTGAAAAATAATAAGTTCTAACAAAAAACAAATTTACCCAAATTCCAGGGCTGCAACAATAACAAACAAACATCAACAAGTACAGTATAATCACTAGCCTCTCTGTATGAGATTGTGTAACAGCAAACCATCATTGGACAGTGCTGCACACATTGTGATGTTAGCTCCTCTCTGGCCTGGGGCATCCATAGTGGCTCTCTGACCAATCACATTTCTTCCCCTGTCGTGTGTTTTTGCCAGGTTGAATCCAGCTACATCCCCAAAGATGAATTCATATGCAGTTTGACTGGCTTCCTTTTCCATCACTCTCTAAAAAAACTGTAAATCCATAGTTTTACAGTACTTTACATTATGCGTAGATGGGTATAACCCTGTTTGGTTATTGAACAGACATCTTACCTGGATATTTTGATAGGGAGAACAGACATCTTACCTGGATATATTGATAACCCTAACTGGAGTTCTTTCACACATTCACCGTTTCTCTCAAAGGGTACAGTGTACAACAATTGGGTCGGTTTTTAGTTGAAACTGCAATCAACTGTGTTTGGATTGATTAAATATTCTAACATTATTAACATTGTTTTAACAAATATTAAACATTTTCTTTATATTTCAATCTGGTTACTGCAGAAATGCACAACAGTTGCCATCGTTTTGAATGTGTTTTTAACAGCTTTGGGAACAGTGTGTAAGCATTTGAGAAATCATGTGCTGTGAATATAATGTTTTGCAGGTGGTGGAGTATGAATGAGAAAAGAGTTCATGGATTTTAGGGAATGTGTTCTTCGAATGCATTTTGTGTGAAGGCAATGAGAAATGATTCACAGTTTGGTTCACATACACTTCTGCTTTGCTGACTGTGTGAATAGTTTTGTTAATGTAACTTCTGTATTGTTCGATGTTTGTTAGCAATCGGGAAAAACTGTAATTCAAGTGAACAAAGAGAAGAAGATGTTGCTTAGTTTAAATGTAACATTTAAATCATAAAGGCTATTGTCTTGGAAATCACTAAATGGGAAAGGCACAGACTGTAGAAAGGCTATACCAATCTGTTCTAGGCACATCCTGTACAAGTGAGCAGAGCTGAAACAGACAATGGCCTTACGAAATGACTGGATTATACTTAGAATAAGCGATGTGATTTAATTGTACTATGGAATAAGAATATTTCTACCAGCGACGTCTCTATCACTGACGAGTTAAACAGGTTCTATGCTCGCTTTGACAGGGACAACAAACAGCCAGCCATTAAAGCTGAACTCCCCCCAGACTATCCACTGTCGTCTGCACTGAGCAGGGTGAATGCTCTCCTGGGCCCTCAACACCTCAACCGTGATCAAAAAGGTGCTGCAATGCCTGGACATTTTAAAGAGGCTGAAGAAAGCCCGTCTGTCTTCCCAGATTTCTTGTGAATTTCTATCACTGCAAAATCGAGAGCATTCTGACGAACTGGCAGATGCTCTGAGGCCGACCGAAAGGCCCTACAATGGGCGGAGAAAACCACCCAGCACATCACTGGTGCCCAGCTCCCAGCCATCGTAGTGTGGAAGATGGAAAATGTTTGCGATTTGTTAAAATAAAAACTTCTCAGAGTCTGGTATAACAGTTGATTATTTCAAGTTTAATTATGTGGATCCACGGGAACAACCGTCACAACATCAACAGAGAATGAGTACAGAGACTAGCAGAGTAACGTCATGACAGATTGTTCTGGTTATGCATTTCAGGTTTCAAGCTTATATTCTCTTCCACCAGTACAGATGACGGAATTAGCATTTGCAGAATGTACATACAAGGAATAGTCGCCACTATGGTGTAGTCTAAAAAATGCAAGGTTGCACTCAGATAGCTCCAAGAGGCACAGAGAATCATAGACTGTCAGCTGCCCAGACAACCCGGTCAAAGGCTGATATATATCAATCTGGACAGTTACTATATGGAGACTTTAAGTTAACCATGCTCTTCCCAATAAGGAATAGAGCTCTGTTCACCTGTAGGATGTAAGTAATAATAACCCCCTGCTGTTCAAGAGCTTCTCCTAGAGAACAATGTCTTATGGAGGTTTTATGGCACTGGCAGAGGCCTGTTCCTTTTACTGCTAAGGGAGCCAAGGCCCTGTCCAGCCGACATTCCATTCATTCCTGTCCCTGAATACAGATACTTGCCTTATAAGTTGGAGACAGAGAGAGAGACAAGTGTTTCAGTATATGTGTAATTGATCAAGCATACAGAGTACAAAAACTTCTAATAAGATAATGAATAAATAAAAATGACAATAAATTAATTTTCTACAATTCCTCCCTTTTGTCCCCAAAGGGGAAAAAAACAAATTAATTTATTCCAGTCTAAAATACAATCTTTATTGTCAAACTTCCTGGTCTTAAGGACAGGAGGCTACAGTTACTTTTAAATAAGTTACAGCAGAATCAAACACTGACAATCAAGACAGTTGTTATGGTTAAATAGATCATTGTCCAATTTATACTAGGTGTGGATCCTCGTCTTCCTCCACGGGGGTCCATCCGCCAGGTCGTCCGTCGATCATCGTCGTCGCCCTGCCGGTTTGCCATACTGGGCCAAGGCCCCTTCTGGGTTTGATGTATACCATCGTGACAACTCCAGGTTAACTATGTGTGTCATTTACCTAACCATGGACTTGTGAGGCAGTCAGTACATGTGAACATCATTTAATCAGTATCAGTAAATCAGTATCAGTAAGTCAATCTTAAACATTGGGATGTCTTAAACTATTGCATGTCTTTTAGCTCTATGCCAAACTGATTATTATTGTAACACAATGCATTCAGGGCCACCCAACAACTGGCACGTAGGAAGAGTACTAACAGGCCTATGGCCACTATGACTATAATGACTATACCAATCCATTCAAAGATTATCCAGCAATACTGACCCCACAGCCCAGCTATCCAGGAAAGTGGTCCTCTGACGCTGTCATTGTGGGCCTGGTGGGAAACTTGAATCATTTCATTAACTAGGTCAGAAACAGTGGAGTTGTAATTAGGTACAAATGTACAGCATTCCTGTCCTAGCAGAGCACAGGTTCCTCCCTGGGAGGCCAATAAATAGTCTAAGGCTGCCCTGTTCTGTAGAGCAAGCAAGCGTACAGCTCCTCAGAGATCAGATTACTGGCCCTAGCGGTCACATTAACAAGATGTTCTACTTCTAAGGCTAAATCACGCACCTGATCCAAGGACTGCATCACACCGTACATGGGCAATAGCATGCCCATCGTTCAAGTGCCCCAGGTCTGCTTATGGGTCAGCCAGGATAGGTCGCGTGTTGACTGCTGGGTACTATTGACAACAACAGGGAAAGAATCCGAGACTTGCATTGCCGGAATGACGTATGCCAATCCACAAGTGCCAGCCCAGTTATTAGGTAGAAAATCATAAGCCTGGGTACCACACACCCAATAAGTACCTTCTAAGGCGGCTATGTCACAGGTAGCGGCTACAGATAGTAGGGCAAGTAAAGTGGCTGTTCCATCCTTTACACATCTTAAGGATGAATTTGATCTGGTAAATGT
>JACXGI010013431.1:0-10172 GCA_016801175.1 Esox masquinongy | reverse complement strand
ATACCATACCTATGACCGTGTGACAGTGTGAGTGTTCCAAGAGCACTGACCCTGCGCCTTCTCGGTGTATACACCACATCAGAGGTTTCGGGACAGTCACTGTTACCAGGACAGCCTTTCTTTTGCAAAAGTAGCACAGGGTGGATGTCTCCTCACATCCGATGTTATCTTTCACCATTGGACTTGGCCCACATTTACTGTCCGGCTGGGTACTATTGGGAAACAATAAAGCACACGTATCACAGTCAGAGATTGGAACAGACATAAGAGGCACACCCCCTGTGGAAACTGTGTGGTATTAGCCCACATATCACGCATTTTCCTTTCTTTATGGCTCTTGCATGAGCGAGAGCGAGTTGGCTGTATAGGTTACTGGTCCTGCCTTTAACGGCATGGTCCTGAACAGAAAGAGAGGCTGGTGGAGAGTTGTGACCAACCGCTTTGGGGAATCATGGTGTGTGTCGGTTACCTTGGGTCTGTTACAGTTTACCACTACCACCTGATGGCCTGGGCGAATCACCCGGTTCTCTTGTTTTGGAGCTCCTTCGGGGGTGGAGAAAGAACAGTAGAACACAGTTCCAATGGTTAATGTGGATGGGTTAATTACAGAGAATACATTTCTAACTTCATATCTTACGGGCACATGGGTTATCATTACTCTCTCTGGGTAATTGTTGCCTATAACTGCTTCCTTCTTTTCCTGGTCCCACAAAGCTGTTTTACACATTTGGGCAGAATATTTTGGTGAAGCAGATAAGAGACTTACTACAGTTGCAGGGGCCCCTGGGGTAAACAGACATTCTATATGGGCTATTCTGTCTCCCCTGCAAACAGTATGGTTCACTAACGGAGGAGAGATTGTTCGTCTGCTTCTTACCTCTGGTCTAAATGGGGTCGTGAATTGGGGCAGGGGCGGGATGAGAGTTGGTCCTCCCTTTTCTCCTATGGACCCCCTGGTACCTACAGATGGTGGACCATCGCATTTGGATACCTCGACCAATGAGAGCAACCTGTTCTTGATTTTTTCTTTTCCTGAGGTATTAATAATGAAGAACATGCATACAGTGTAAAACCTATGAGGGAGTTCTAACCTTTCGTCGAGTTGTAATGTATAGGAGAGAGAGCCTCCGCTTTCCCTAATGATTGGACTGGAAAATATATATGAGTGTAAGGTGTATTGACAAAGGCCTACTTTAGAGGAAAACCCTTGTGGGAGCCATTCCTTGTTAGCAGCTAGCTTCAGTCCTCCTGCTATACAGTTTCCCCCTGTTGGAAACCCCTGGATGCCCAGGGTCAGATACTCTGCCTTTCTGCCTGGGATGTTATTGCAATTCAGGTGTACCTCTGTCCCTGCACATTGTCGCATCCTCCCGCTAAGGTCCCTGTTAGGTCTATCCTTCCCCCTTTGGACTTTGTGTTCCCCAAAATGTGTTGCTGGAGTGTGTGGGTGAGTGGTGGAAGTGTTGAGGTGCAGTGTGAGGGTGCAGTGTAAGTGCAGTTACGTGCGGTGGCTTCTGGTCTCTTTGATTGTTCAGTTTGGCTGTCAGAGTCAATTCTCCGGGCCTACCCTTGGCAGTCCCTGTGGATTCTAGACTCCACAGAATTCCCACCAGTAGGCTGACCAGGATTTCAGCTATCATACTGAGGCAGCAGAGGAGGAGGTCAACGGCTCTCCCCGCTCTTGTGTTGATTTTCCAGCTTTTCCCTTCTTTGAGCCCTGGCTGGAGTCCGGATGTATGTCCTTCTGCGCTGGAGGGTCGTGGTCCGGTCGGCAGTGGCTGGCATGGATCCAGGTATCTTTCCCCGAGACTCGTAGTGCTGTGTGAGTTGTCAGGAGCACCTGGTGTGGGCCGCTCCATCGTGGATCCTTCCATTTCCTCCTGTAGATCTTGATGTAGACCCAGTCGCCGGGTTGCTATCTGTGGTACGGCAGCGTTGGGGGAGGCGGTCCTTGTGCCTCCTTAACCTGTGAATGCATACGCTTGACAATTCTCGTTAGCTCTGTGGCATAATCCAGAAGTGAGTCAGTCATGATTTGTAAGTCAATGTTCGGAGGAGTCTCCAAAGGAGTCCTCATCAGTCTGCCAGTCAATATTTCATGTGGAGTGTACCCAGCCCTTTGACTAGGAGCGGAGCGCAGTGCTATTAGTGCCAGAGGTAGGCATTCTACCCAGTTCATCCCTGTATGTGCACAGCATTTAGACAGTTTGTTTTTCAGAGATGGGTTCGTTCTCTCAACCATCCCTGCACTTTGTGGATGCCATGGACATGAGAATTTCTGTTGAATGCCTAGTGCGTGGCACAGTTCTTTTGTCAGTTCATTTTTTAAATGTGTCCCTTGGTCAGATGAGAGAATCTCTGGCACACCGAACCTCGGTATAACCTCCCTCATTAGACATTTCACAACAGTCTTCATTGTTTTTCTTCATTGTGCATCATTGTTTCGTGTAGGAAAAGCTTCTACCCAACTTGAAAATTTGTCAACTATTACCAAACAATAGCATTTGTCCCCAGCTCTCTCTGTCATGTCTATGAAGTCCATCTGTAAGTGGACAAATGGACCGTGTGGTGGGGGTGTTTTACAGGGCCTGTTTTATGTATGATACGTACCTTAGATTGGGCATTCCCTTCAGATGTTTTACATGCTTTTCGAAGTCCTGGAGCAAACCAAAGTCTGCCTATACTAGCTATAATTCCCCCTTTTCCCATGTGGAACACTCTATGAGCCACTCGGAAAGACTGGGCAGAAGTGAGACTGGTGCAACTGGTTTACCGGACAGGTGTCTAAAGATCCCGTCGGTACCAACTGCACAGCCGGCTGTCACCCAGGTTTGTTAGTCAGCCTCGGCGACAGAGGTCTGCAGACCACGGATTTAGTTAACAGTGTAACCTGGATACAGATTGACATGTTTAGTAGCAGAACGAGTTACGGCAGCAATTAAAAGCATTTGTGCTTTGTCAGCCATGGAGTTACCTACAGACACCCTGTCGTTACCACCTGTATGCGCGGCCTCTGCCTCTATGACGATAATAAAACTGATCGGCCTCTGCCTCTATGACTACAACAAAACTGATTGGCCTCTGCCTCTATGACGACAATAAAACTGTTTGGCATCTGCCTCTATGACGATAAACAACTGATTGACCTCTGCCTCTATGATGACAACAAAACGTATTGGCTTCTGCCTCTATGACGAAAACTAAACTGATTGGCTTCTGCCTCTATGACAACAAAAAAACTGATTAGCCTCTGCCACTATGACGATAAAAAAACTGATTGGCCTCTACCTCTGGGTACGATAATAAAACTGATAGGCTTCTGGATCTATAATGACAACAAAACTGCTCGCTGTTTCTGCGTACAGGTTCTGTAAAGATTCATGGTCGTACAAAAGAGTCATGTGTAAACTGTTGAGGTTAAAGTGGAATTGGGAAGACATACCCTTCAGTGGTGGTCGGTCCAACAGTGACTCCACAGTTCGTCTTAGGGCATTGCGGTCTGCAAGTTGTAGCCATTAAACTGTGTCGGAGACAGATGCTTGTACACACATGATCACTCGTTCAGTTGAGATCCCCGGAAATGAGCAGATTAACCCGGTTGGAGAGCAGTGAATTGTAGCATTTAGTTTGCATAAGAGATCCCTACCCATCAAATTGACTGGTATCTTTGGGCAGTATAGGAATTCCTGTTCAATAGATTGGCCTGCCAATTTAACGTTCAAAAGTTTTGTGACTCTGTTAATGGTAGCAGGCCCGCTGAAGCCTCTTGCTGCTTGTGTTTTGGATGATAAGGGAATCACCGGATTTCTCTACTCAGGAAGTGACTGGCACGTCCCTACCTATGTGTTTAGTTTAAATAATTATTAGTTACTTGGCTCATATATTGGTGAATAATTTGCAAAAACTCAGGTTTCTCTGTCCAAATGGCTATGCCGTTTTGACAAATTGCAGAACAAGTGTCTGTTTGTATTTCGTCTGGGTGGTCTGAATGTACCCTTTGTATCTCAAAAATATAGGTAAAATGTCCCCTGCCGTGTGGCCCAGGAACAATTTCTAATCTAACGGGAACCCACTCTAACGCCGTGTTTTAATGGCTAGATAAATCAGAGAGCTAGTAACAAAGACTGTACAGGCCAAGACTAGTTGTGATAAATAACGAAAATAACTTTTTCCTATGATACCCCAAAAGAAACGTTATACTTCATGCCTCATAAAACCCAAAACAAATGTGTAAAAATAGGAAAGATAAAAGTGATCTGTGTCTGAGAGAAAATCACCAGCACATACGGCGTAAGTATAGCAATTGCCACCCCGGTGTTTATTTGGAGATTACAGGAAACTCTAAAAATGTAAAACATACCCAATACAGCACTCTATTATAGTCAATGTGTTTGTCGTCTATGCTGAACCTGATCCAAATAGCCACCAGGTGGCGCCAGAGAAGAATAGAGAGCCGTGACGTAAGTTAAATGTCCGGCTATACCATTACAAGCCCAAATGGCTTATGTCTATAATAATTAGTAACATACACCTTTTGCTATAATTTTCATCAGAACACAGATCATGACATACAAAAATAAAGAACACAAGTGTAGTGGTGCGACAATAAGGAACGCAACCCAATCACACGTTTTATTGAGCACACACTCTCATTCTCACACACATTCAGTCCTCAACCACGCACATACAAAACTTCGGCTCACTCGCTCACACACAAACACTCATTCAAGGTCGACCATTCATACTTCTGTTAACAGTGTAGAGATTTTAGTTCCCTCACCTAATATTCTTGGGTATCCTCAACATAGGAATTCTTGAATATGGCCCCTCACCAAATGTTCTGGGGTATCCTCAACATAGGGTCTCTTGGATATGGCCCCTCACCTAATGCTCTTAGGTATCCTCAACATAGGGTTTCTTGGATAATCTAATTTGAATTATTAATTTACCCTAATTTAGGACCAGCCTTGGCTTGGCACATAGGGGTTCGTCAACCACTGCTATTGCAACCCACCAAGGGGAGTAATGTGACCCAATTAGGTTGCGTCACACACCTATCTTATCGCCTGCAAGGGGACTCTAACCACCTCTGCTGGGGGACTCTAACCCCACAGCAGCAGTTGATAACCGGTCGGCTAGCCCCCTCACTTTAAGTTCTTATTTTAAGCTCTCAGAAGCGTCTAATTAGTTATTCCCTCATGTATAACAGATTTTGGGAACCTCGTATTGGCTATACTATTCTGTTTACGAGTTCTCTTAATGACATATTGTTCTGATTGTGCATTTCAAGTTTCAAGCTTATATTCTCTTCCAGCAGTACAGATGACGGAATTAGCATTTGCAGAATGTACATATAAGGAATAGTCGCCACTATGGGGTAGCCTAAAAATGCAAGGTTGCACTCAGATAGCTCCAAGAGACACAGAATATCATAGAATGTCGGTTGCCCAGACAACCCGGTCAAAGGCTGAGGTATATCAATCTGGACAGATACTATATGGAGACTTAAGTTAAATATGCTCTTCCCAATACGGAATAGAGCTCTGTTCACCTGTAAGATGTAAGTAATAGTAACCCCCTGCTGTTCAAGAGCTTCCTCCTAGAGAACAGTTTCTTATGGCGGTTTTATGGCACTGGCAGAGGCCTGTTTCTCTTATTGCTAAAAAGGAGCCAAGGCCCTGTGCAGCCGACATTCCATTCATCCCTGCCCCTGAATACAGATACTGGCCTTATAAGTTGGAGACAGAGAGAGACAAGTCTTTCAGTATATGTGTAATTGATCAAGCATACATAATACAAAAACCTTCTAATAAGATAATGAATAAATAAGGATGATAATAAATTAATTTTCTACAGGCTGTATGATAATAAGTGGTTGTCTGTAGGGTCCATCTATGAGGGGGGGGGGCTGTATGATAATAAGTGTTTGTCTGTAGGGTCCATCTACGAGGGGGGGGGGGGGCTGTATGATAACAAGTGATTGTTTGACAACTTCCACTGGATATTGCGAAGACACCCTGGGAGACTCAATTTACATCACCGACAGGAAGTGCCTGGAGGTCGCGTCAAGATCGTAAACAAAAGCGGGGGAAGCGAGGAGGCATCTGGGCTAGGCTAATGCTAACCCCCCATCGGCCTTCACTACCTAGCCTTTTCCTCGCTAACGTACGATCACTGGCAAACAAAATGGATGAAATACGACAAGGAATCATCTCATAAAAAAGGATTATGGATTGCAGCGTCATGATTTTCAAAGAAACGTGTCTACACAACAACAAACTCAACAACACAACGTAGCTAGAGGGGCGCGACATTTTCAGGGCTGACCGATCGGCAGAGGACTTCGGTAGTCCTGTGCATTTATGCGTTTATGTAAACAAAGCACGGGTTGTACAGACAGTAACATTACCGGGAGTCACTGCTCAACCAATCTAGAGTACCTGATGATTAGATGCAGGCCTTTTCACCTGCCTCGGAAGTTTACATCTATTGTTGTTATGGCAGTCTACATACCCCCGGATGCTAATGCTAAACTAGCAATGAAGGAACTGCAGGCTGTCATTAGCAAACAGTAGACTGCACATCTGGATGGTGCTTTTTTTTATTTCAACTGCTCAAATTTGAAAACTGTTTTCCCAAATTCCACTAAAATGTCTTCGGCCCCACCAGAGGAGACAATACACTGGACCAGGTGTACACAAACATTCCAGAGGCTTACAAAGCCATTCCCCTCCCTCACCTGGGTCAGTCTGATCACCTTTCACTGTTCCTATTCCCCAAGTATTTACCCCTCATTAAACATGTGAAACCATCAGTGAGGACAGTCAAAGTGTAGCCAGAGGGGTCAGACTCACTTCTACAGCACCAGTCTCAACACACAGACTGGAGTCTGTTTGCCACTCAAGCCACCCTTGACTGCCATATGGACATTGAAACATTTGCTTCCTCTGTTCTGGATTACATCAACATCTGCACCAACAATGTCAAGTTCAATGTCACATAATGATCAACCTTACAGTATTCAACATGAGGTAACCCACCTCCCAAGGCTTTCCAAACCTCAATCCACAATGGCCCAAGCATGAAAATAATGAAATATTGCCATTTCTTGTCAACAAGTACAATGTTTAATAAAGTTCAATGTAGTGCATTAGATTGCAAATCATTCAAATCAGCCACGAAGCTGCTGTCAACAGTGATTCAATAGCTTCAAGTTAAATTGTATTGTACATCAGTTTGATAAATGAAAAGCGCACTGGACATGTTCCTGTAAAGACATCCAAGGAAGTGGCCGTTGAACTTTAAAAACATAGACAGTACAATAGGAAAATGAGAGGAAAAATGTTAGCACTCACCTGTAACAGCCATCAAGCTCTTTGCTGATCTTCCCAGTTCAGGATGTCTACAGTTGTAAAGTCCTTGATCTGACTGTGATACTGCATGGATGGTCATCTCTCCTGTAGTCTCAGTCCTGATGAAGGATCCATCTTTGTAGAAATCAGCTGTGAGGTCAGAGGGAGTTTTTTGTATCTGCAGTTCAGAGTCACAGAACGTCCCTCAGTCACAGGAAGGACGGGGCTCTCCAGGATCACATCAACACCTGTTAAAAATATATGAACATCATACAGAAACATAACATCAGCTCTCTGAAACCAGATGAAACACTAAACACTAGAAGTTTAGTAGAAACAACATCAGCTATTTGAAACATGATGAAACATCAGAATCTTAGTAGTGTCATAACATCACCTCTTTGAAACATAATGTGTACTGTGATGTTAGTAGAAGGTAATTACTAATACAGCATGTACTGTGATGTTAGTAGATGATGATTATTAACATACCATGTACTGTGATGTTACTAGATGGTCATTATTAACATACCATGTACTGTGATGTTAGTAGATGGTGATTATTAACATACCATGTACTGTCATGTTACTAGATAGTGATTATTAACATACCATGTACTGTGATGTTAGTAGATGGTGATTATTAACATACCATGTACTGTGATGTCAGCAGATTGTGATTATTAACATACCATGTACTGTGATGTTGACAGTGTTGCTGTGTTCTCCAGACTCAGACTGACACCAGTAAACTCCACTGTCTGATGGTGTTGGATGTAGAATGCATGAAGATCCTTGTTTCATTCCCCAGTCTGTTCCACAATCTAAAACCTTCCTAGTCACTGTGTATCTCTTCAGTCTCCATCCAGGAGAGTTTCCCTGAACCTCACAGCTCAGAGAGACAGGTTCAAATTCAAAGAACTGAGATCTGTTGGGACTGATGTTCAGAGAGGTTGGAGGAGTCCAAGCTGAAAAAGTGAAAGGAAGAGTCAGTTGGTCTCAGACTGAAGTCAACAGGCATTTGAAAAGACTGAGACAGATACAATGAGAAAGAAGAGACATGAGAATTAGAAGAGAAAAAATAAATCAGCTGTGATGAATAAAGACAGATAAAATGAGAAAGAATAGACCACAGAAGTAGAGGACGAGAACAAATATATCAGCTGTGATGAATAAAGACAGATAAAATGAGAAAGAATAGACCATAGAAGTAGAGGAAGAGAACAAATAAATCAGCTGTGATGAATAAAGACAGGTGTTTCTATTACAGATCAGTAGAGATTAATAAAATGAAATGTTAATATAATAGAGCAGCTGTAAAGAGACATGTTAATATAATAGAGCAGCTGTATTGAATAAAGAGACATGTTAATATAATAAAGGAGCTGTATTGAACAAAGAGACATGTTAATATAATAGAGCAGCTGTATTGAATAAAGAGACATAAATATAAAAGAGCAGATTTATTGAATAAAGAGGCATGTTAATATAATAGAGCAGCTGTATTGAATAAAGAGACATGTTAATATAACAGAGCAGCTGTACTGAATAAAGAGACATGTTAATATAACAGAGCAGCTGTATTGAATAAAGCGACATGTTAATATAATAGAGCAGCTGTATTGAATAAAGAGACATGTTAATATAATAGAGCAGGTGTACTGAATAAAGAAACATTTTAATATAATAACGGAACTGTATTGAATAAAGAGACATGTTAATATAATAGAGCAGGTGTATTGAATAAAGAGACATGTTAATATAATAGAGCAGCTGTATTGAATAAAGAGACATGTTAATATAATTGAGCAGCTGTAGAGAATAGAATTTTTTTTTAGAGCAGACATGATGAATACAATTATTTTTCACCATTTGTATTAAACAGGTGTGAGAATTAAGAAAAAGTTTGCAATTTTTCGAAAAAGGTGTGATGTACAAAGAAACATGTACTCACCATGTACTCCTTGACTGAGCCTACTGTAATGAACACCGGGACCAGGGGTTTGAGGTTCCAGTTGCAGAACGCAACTGTCGATTTATTAGCGAAAGCACACGGGATAAGGCACGAGCAAAACGAGAGACAGGCAGGCAGATTCGGTAACCAGGTGATCAGTCCGCGAAGACGACAGTACATGAAGGGACAGGCAGGCAGGATAATCCACGGGGCAGGCAGGTGGGTACGGTAACCAGGTAATCAGTCCACGAGGGCGACAGTACAGGCAGGGGCAAGCAGGTAGGAGAATCCACTGGGCAGGCAGGCAGGTCACGAGGCAGGATACTATACTCAAAGACAAACAGGGACAGGGCAAGAAAAGGAGAGGACAACAGGCTGGGAATGAAAAACAAGGAAGAGTGCTATGCAAAGGCTTGGCAGGTCCACTACGAACAATACCTCACAACTGAGTGGAGGTGGAGAACAGGCTGATATAGAGAGGGGTAACGAGGAGCAGGTGTTCAGTATTCTGGTGATTGGGCTCTGGGTTGCGGGCTGCGTTCAGGTACACTGGGACAAGGGACGCGAGAGGGAGGGGCTGGGGCCGGAACGATGCGAGGACCTCACATCTATAGTCTACCAGTGTACTGAACACATAGAGACCTATCACTATAGTACATGATGTGAACACATGGAGATAAACTATCACTATAGTACATGATGTGAACACATGGAGATAAACTATCACTATAGTACATGATGTGAACATGGAGATAAATTATCACTATAGTACATGATGTGAACACATGGAGATAAACTATCACTATGGTACATGATGTGAACACATGGAGATAAACTATCACTATAGTACATGATGTGAACACATG
>JACXGI010013430.1:7045-20951 GCA_016801175.1 Esox masquinongy | reverse complement strand
ATAATGGTTATTATTATTTTCCATTGTTTTAGTGGAATTATTAGGTATATATGATAACTTGATATAACGGTATGGTAGCCAGTGGTCAAATGTGCGCCTATGCTGTGTTGTGTAGAGTGTCACTGTGAATATAACCATCCAAAGGAATACTAGACACATCCTTGTTCTAATCTCCACCTCTTTCAGATATGGCACATGTGGGGAATTCCAAAGGAAATAAAGGCACCCCCTATTCAAGACACCCCATACATTTTTTTAGAAATCCTCAGAGTTCAAAAAGGAAGGGACTGCCATCTAGTGGTGGCTTTTGGAGGTACAATATGACAGAATAAGTTCAATGACCCCATATGGGCATTTTCAATGATTTTCAGAATGTTTGAGAAAAAAATGGATGTGGACAAACGTAAAAAAAAAAATGCCGGGTTCATTTTATTATTTTATAAATTCAAAACCATTCAATTTGTACTTATTCTGAACCCCTGGGGGTATCCAAATATAATATAAAACAGGCCACCTATTATATTTTACTATGTTATTTCAATTTATAACCAAAATATGTGCACATGTGATTTTACATTTTTCTGACTATTTCACATTATTACTCATGTAAGTGTCTCAAAATTGTTTTCAATACATCCTCCATGTAGCTGAGGGTCTGCAGAATCCCAGAATACAAAGCCCTTCCTTCTACTATAAAGGATGACCATTTTAGAAGCCAAAATGTCAAGGTAGTGACAGGCGGACTTTAAAACCCTAGCCCTTTAAGGATTAAAAACAGACACAATACTGTAGAAACTATATATAAACTATATATAAACTATATATAAATAAGATCCAGAAACGCTGCCGCCTTCTCTGGGCCCAAGCTCATTTAAGATGGACTGAGGTGAAGTGGAAAACTGTCCTGTGGTCTGACAAATCAAAATTTTAAATTATTTTTAGGAATCATGGATGCCGCGTCCTCCGGGCTAAAGAGGAGAGGGACCATCCTTGTTATTAACGCACAGTTCAAATGCCAGCTTCCGTGATGATTTGGGATTGCATTAAAGATGAGCAATGTATATAGGTTTTGGAGTGACACATGCTGCCATCCAGACAATGTCTTTTTCAGGGAAGACCTTGCTTATTTCAGCAAGACAATGCCAAACCACATTCTATGCGTATTACAACAGCATGGCTCCATAGTAAAAGAGTCCGGGTGCTAAACAGGTCTGCCTGCAGTTCAGACCTGTCACCCTTTGAAAACATTTGGTGCATTATGAAACAAGAAATACGACAAAGGAGTCCCCGAACTGTTGAGCAGCTGCAATCCTACATCAAGCAAAAATGGGAAAACATTTTACGTTCATAACTACAGCAATTGGTCTCTTCAGTTCCCAAACACTAATAGAGTATTGTTAAAAGAAGAGGTGATCCAACACAGTGGTAATTATGCCCCTGTTCCAACTTTTTATAAACGTGTTTTTTTTTTAAATGGGGGAGTAGGGTCAGTTCTCCTTCAGTTCTCCGCTCTCTTCACTGTAAATCCTTGTAGTTCTAAGCAATGCACTTTCTAAATTTCCCTAAAATATATATTTTTCTAAATATTACAACTTGTACTCTTAAAAGGTTCACCTGACACAGCCAGAAGAGGACTGGTCACCCCTCTGAGCCTGGTTGCTCTCTAGGTTTCTTCCTAAATGTTGGCCTTCTTGGGGAGTTTTTCCTAGGCACTGAAAATCAACACTGTTGTTGTTTACTGCTTGGGGTTTCAGGCTGGGTGTTTTGTAAAAGCACTTTGTGACAACTGCTGATGTAAAAAGGGCTTTATAAATTAATTTGATTGATTGATTGATTGATTGGTGTTTGTTGCTGGCATCAAATTCAAAATGGGCATACATTTTTCCAAAAACAAAAACATTTTTCTTTGTACTATTTTCAATTAAATATAGGGATAAATGATTTGTACATCATTGCATTCTGTTTTTATTTGCATTTTACACAGTGTCCCAACTTTTTTGGTTGTACATGAAATATTTACATTTTAGTTTTTCAGTAACTTAGCACAAATTTCTAAAAACTTGTTTTTGCTTTGTCATTATGGGGTATGGTGTGTGGATAGATTATTTTTTTACTTAACTCAACAAAATCTGGAGAAATTGAAGTGGTCTAAATACTTTCTGAAGGCATTATATATTTGTGAGATTTGAACAAAGTCCAATGTGAATCTCAGTGGGTGGATCGAATTGGTTTAAACCCCTTCACTTAATGGAATTTGCAGATGATGTGTTGACTCATTCAGACCCAGTGCCGAGACGTGACTGAGGGTCATCTTTTTCAATTCTGAATAGATCTCCCCAACACCCTGTAAAGCACTCCTGTGGATCCCAATGGATCATATCAACAAAGATTATGACTATTTCTGCCCTGTCTTCTGAGTGCATGGGTGGCATATTACAATTCTTTACTCCACTACTATCACTACAGCTCTTCTACATTCACCATTACACTGTTTTATGTGGCGTCTCCTCTCTAAGGAAGAAGTGACGGCAGCATGTGATCTCGTCTTATCTGACACAGTGTATATGAGACTACTGGATGGATCTGTCTGTCTGGGTGGATCTCCCTGTCTGTCTGTCTGTCTGTCTGTTTGTCTGGGTGGGTCACCCGCCTCCAGCTTCCCTCCTCAGGTCCCAGAGAGTCAGAACCTTCCAGTTTCTAAAATGCGCACATCCATGGTTTTAGTGGATATGTCCGCTCTATAAATTATATTTATATTGTAATGGCAGCCCTGAGAGGACTGGAAAGCAGTTCCAAAGGTGTGGTCCATGGGAAGTAAAGACACTGTTGAGATTGTTCAGAGCCGTTGTTTCAAGAAGCAGTTTGGCGTGGTTTGACTGTACTTTGGTATGAAACTTGAATACTGATTGGCTGCGAGTCGTACTCTATGACACTGTTTTTAACAGATATAAGGCATCTTATGGGTTTGTGGTATATTGCCAATATAACATTGCTAAGTGTTGAGTCTAGGCCAGAACAGCTCTTAACCATGGTGTATTGGATACCCCCCATTACCACACCCCCTCATGCATAATTTTTTGTTTTCTTTTTGCAAAACATTGCCATCTAGAGGTAAATTTGCCAACATAGTGTATCTACTGAATTTCATCCGGACTTTATTAAATGATTGAGACTTCCACAGAATATATCTGGTTTAGATATATTTTGCTGATTCTTTTTCAATACACTGTATGTTTTAAAACTAAAAACTACAATCCTTTCATACCCAGACATGCTTTGGATATTTATTTTGGCTCATATTCATTTACATTTGATTCAAGTATATTAAAAGATATTTGGAGCCATTATTCTATTTTTCTAGTTATTCTTCGCATAATCTGAATGATTAATCTTCCATGCATTTATTTGATGCCAGTCATGTACAATAAAAAAAATATGACTTACATACTGGTTAACGTTAACATGAAAAGCATTTCAAATGAATAATGTAAACAGCAGATAGTGATCACAAAATCATAATCGAGTGAGACAATGATTGCACAGTGGCCTTTGTCTCTCCTTCAGTCCTTCACTTTCCATGTCAATATATTTCATAGACTTCCTTGTTTATCGTGACCGTATACGCCAGCCATGTGTTTTAATAGCCAATCATTTTTGAAAGGAAAGTGTGACATGGTCATTTGTTGTGTGTTTTAAATGTACTGGTTGCTTAAGTTAATACAGCTCTGGAAAGAATTAAGAGATCACTCCTAATTTTTCTTAAATCAGCATCTCTACATATATGGCAGCCATTCCATTCCAGTGTCTGTTAAATTCCAACACAGGCACACCTCATTTTACTTAATGAGGTACTGATTAGGTGATTACCTGAACCAAATCTAATTTAACAAGGAAAATTATAAAAACCACTGAAATTTTCAGCTTTGCCCAACACCTGGTCGTCTAATTGTTAGACGGAGACCTGGCGAGGCCTACAAGCCACAGTGTCTCGCACCCACTGTGAAATTTGGTGGAGGTTCATTGATGAACTGGGGATGCTTCAGCAAGGCTGGAATCGGGCAGATTTGTCTATGTGAAGGACGCATGAATCAAGCCAAGTACAAGGTTATCCTGGAAGAACACCTGCTTCCTTCTGCTCTGACAATGTCCCCCAACTCTGAAAATTGTTTTTTCCAGCAGGACAATGCTCCATGCCACACAGCCAGGTCAATCAAGGTGTGGATGGAGGATCACCTGATCAAAACCCTGTCATGGCCAGCCCAATCTCCAGACCTGAACCCCATTGAAAACCTCAGGGATTTGCCATCAAACAAAGCCAAGCTACTTGAATTTTTGTGCCAGGAGTGGCATTAAGACTCCAAACAGCAATGTGACAGACTGGTGGAGAGCATGCCAAGACGCATTGTTTTCAGACCTCAAATAATGCAAAGAAAACAAATTCATGTTCATTTTTTAACAACAAAATACTAATGTTTTAACTTAGGAAGAGTTCAGAAATCAATATTTGGTGGAATAACCCTGATTTTTAATCACAGGTGTCATGCATCTTTTTTTGGTTATTTTGACCAGTTATCTTCTACAAATAAATCCTCTAAATGACAATTTTTTATCGTCAGTTGTTTATAGAAAAAAACAAAAATGTTCATTTTTCACACATTTTAAACACATACCTATGAATAGTAAAACCAGAGTAACTGATAATTTTGCAGTGGTCTCTTATTTCCAGAGCTGTACATTTGTTTCACTGTATTGTGGTCAAACATGGCCTACAGCCTAATCCCCAGTTGGTAATAGCAGGGATGTTCCCTTTGTTGACATTAATGACATTACTCAATGTCAAAAGACAAACCAAATGTAGACTGAGGTTGGTAATCCCATGCAGAAGCTATTCTTTGCTTGTTGGCTATAAAACATGCTGGAGGGTCTCATAATTCATGCATATACAGCATTTTATCAAAAAAATCTGTCCCCCTGCTACCTCCACACTCATTCACATTTTACATTTGACCGTTTTAGTGATTTAGCATACCTGTTACGCATGCAGGTACCCTGTAAGTGCGTTTGTGTTTTTCCCCACTTGCCGTTTCCCCAGGTGTCCTTTATGTTCCTGATTGTGCTCGTTGGTGTTTCCCACCTGGCAGTCATGAGTGCATCGCCTGACTGCTGAGGTGGACCAATCAGTGGGCACTCTTCCGAATTGCACCACCTGTTCCTTTTTTCCTGTACCCAATCACAGCACACATCCCCTCGTTTAAAAACCCAGTCAGTTGGTTCTCCCAGAGAGACTCTTTTGATTTACCCCACATGGACATAGACACTCTTGAGATACATACCCTTTTTGATAGACAGACACTTTGTTCGTTCATACATCACTTAGTTTAGCACATACATCTAACTTTGTCCTGTTTCATGTGAGTATGTATTGCTGTGGTGTTTTGTTTGGTGTTGTTTAGTCAATTGTTTGCTATTTGCTGTTTAGTCCTTGTACAACATGTTTTGTTTGTCCCTGTGTCTCTGGGAAAAGGTTTTTTTAGCCAGTCGCCCTTGGGCATACACAACCCGTAGGAAAACTTTGTCCAAAAACACTAGTTAGAACTGAGCGGACCTCCCACTGTATTTTTGTATTGGTTAGTAGTCAGCTAACCGGTTCTTGAGGCAGGCAAGTTCGGTTTAGGGGTGTTTTGACTATTATTTCATTTCTTGGGTTCAGCTCAGCCCCTTTTCCCTAACCCCTTTACCGTGTGTTTATAATAAACGTTTTATGTTTGACGGTAGCTTTGGTTGTCTGTGTCGTTTGTTCTCACTGTTCATTTACACTACACTAATTTGCATGAGTTTTATGTTACGGGTCTCTGTACCATCCACCCTAGACTGCTAGAGCCACAGGGTTTGTAACAATACCTGTTACAGTTAATTGTGAAAGTCCACTGATTTCTCCTTTCAAAGTATACTCTTAAAGACGACCGCAACCCAGGAATCGCAGCAACACAAAGACAGAAAGATACCAAATGCAACACTACGTGTCAAATAACAGGTGAGCTCCTAGAACTGACTCCAGCGATGCTCCGACTCTTCCCACTCCCAAACTTGACTACCAACACTCTTCCAGGGGAGAGAGACAAGCCAGCCGTACCTGCTGCCCCAATCAGAACCCCTAACGTTCCACCTGTCCCCAACATGTCTGAGGCTGTGTGGATGGACTTACACTGCACAGCCAGCCGCCCAGGCTCCCAGAGAAATCCCAGCATTTTCGCCTGCCGACAATGGCAGCACTGAGCCCAAAACTCTCAGTACACCTGAATAGAAGAGAGAGAATTGTAAAAACCTTTCAGTTCTTGCAAATATTTAACAGCACAATATTAGTGACCATTTGTATGTATTGGATAATGAAAATGAGACCTCACTGTGGTCCTGACAGCTAATGCTTTTTTCTATTTTAAATAGAAAAAAGCAAGTACTGTGGTTGAGCATTGAAAGAGTTAACATCTTTAAATGATATACACCACAGCATTTTAAAGCCAATGTAAAATTGTGAAACCTTAACCCTTAATATAATACATAACTTAACCCCTAACTGAACTCATGACTTCAACATGCACCTTGACATTTCAAATCAACATGTCAAGTTGAAATGGCAAATCAACATGTCAACTTGAGATGTCAACTTAACAAGTCAGTTTAACACGTCACCTTAACATTTCAACTTAGTGATGCATAATTACTACAACCCTACTAAGCAGTATATATATCTGCTCTCTGAAGCACCCTGATTGTATTTTATTTGGAGATTTATTTCTGTCTGCTATTTTTTTTTACAGCTAACAAGTTAAATCATAAGATTAGTGTACTGTTTACAAACCTAAAACCTCTACTACAAGGGTGACCACCCACAGATATTCTAGGTCACCATAGGTGATATTAGAAATGTGGGCATTGGATTAATATTTTTAAAGAAAATGATTCCACGTTTGATTGAATTGGATAAAGAAGACGGTACCACAGAGAACACCAACTTACATCTGAAAATGACATTTTCCCTTTTCTTGAAAACTGAACAACAAACCTTTGTTTTGCGAACCCAGATAAAAGAACATTGTGGAATTTGTACCTGGTTATAAGAGCGACAGTAGGTCTACTAATGTCGGTTACACTTTCCAATTAGAGATTCTAGAATGGCACATTTCTTCCCCCATAATGATCCAATTGATTGACCACAAATGGACCGATGCATAGAAGGTAAAGTTGACTGAATACTATATCAAACTTTTGTTTTTACTGACACCACTTCTTTGTATGTCCTGTCGATCAAATGATTTGACGCTATGTAGAACAGGTACTGTTACATTCCGCACCACACTGCTGTAGCAAAGGCAGAGAACAAACACAGAGGCTGGCAGAAAGACATTACATTAACACAAAACAAAACCTCCGGAGATTGAAAAGAAAGTAACCAAACTAAGGAACTCTTGTGGCTTTACTGGGTTGCGGGGATTCGCCTTTGAGCTCGTCGGGAAGCTCCAGTCCCACAGTGTTGTCACTTATGCAGTCTATTTGGGGACAAACAAGCCATTAGTGTCAAGGCTCAGACAAAAGACCCATATGCAGAGTCAGGAGGCAGGAGTTTGAAGCACAAGTTTATTAAAACAATCCAAAGCAGAGGCAAGTCCTGGCCAGGCAGAGGTTTGGTACCTGGCAGGTGGATAGGCAATGTACAGGCAGGCGGGATCAGGTCTGGGCAGGCAGAGGTTCGGTACACAGGAAATAGAACAAGAAACACGTGTATGGCTCAGTAAAGAACACAAGACCAATAGACAAATTTATCAAAGAAATAAAACCTGCCTCATTTGAAAGATCACATCATCTCTGACTGACCCTTGACCCATGAGGGAGAATGCTTATAGAACTCTGTAAAATATGTTTGATGCGACCATTTAATTGCCAAAGTAACTTTGCAGGGTTTTGTGCTGCCCTTCCTGGATCCCAGAGCTGCCTCTTTATACCTCTCCTGGACCTCTGAGCCCTCACTCCTGCTGCACCAAGAGACATTCCAGCTGCCCGTTGGCATCGGTCCATGACACTTTTTTTATGAAGCACTTTTAACATCAGCAGTTGTCAGAAAGTGCTCATACAGATATACAGTCCTGCTGCCCCCAAGTGGATCCCTGTCTTCAGCATGTCTGAGGCTGTCTGGATGCATCTGCTCCCGTAGCACCGCGGTGGGAAAGAAAAAAACAGTAGTACACTTATCAAAGGGGAAACAGGGCAGTGTCCTTGGAAAACAACATACTGAATGAAAAGAGGGAAATTATTAGGGGAAAAAAATTGTTGGCACTAATTAGAATTAAACTTAAAAGTAAACTAGCTTGCAGTCCACAGGATTTGGGGGAAACATAAAAAATAATAACAAAGGATAATTTGCCCTGTGTAGAATTCTGCCACTAAAGTTTACAGGACTAGTATGACTGTAGTATGACTTGACTCCTCCCCTCCCCTTTCCTTATCAAACGTGACCAAAATAGTATCAGCTAGTTCACATGGAGAATGAGTGGGTTTAGTGTGTATGGGATAGTACTGTGAGTGTCTAAAGTGAGTATTAGAGGACTATATTATGTCAATGCAAACTGACAGATGAGCAAGAAAGTCATTTCTTGTTCTATCTTTTTGGTTTAATTTATCCTGATAAACTGACGGACCTTAGGAACACACCATGTAATTCAGGGCTGCCCAACCCTGGTCCTGGAGGTCTACTGTCCTGCAGGTTTTCCCTTCAACCCCATTTGTGACTTACCTGATTAAGCTTCCCATCCATCTAATTATAAGAATCAGGTGTGCTAAATTAGAGTTGGAGAGAAAACCTACAGGAGAGTCGATCTCCAGGAACAGGGCTGGGCAGCCCTGATGATTTTTTAAGGCCCCCTAGTGGTTGAGGGTGGTTGCTAGTTGTGCCTATGTGGAAGACTAGCCCTGTGTATGATCCGTCAGGGATAGACGACTAGATTCAGCCAAGCACCATTTTTGTGGATGGTTGATGGGCCGGAGCTGGCATGATGTAAAAAGCGACATATGATGCAATATGCATCTGTATTTTTTGAAGATTACAGTATATCAGCAAATATGTTTTAAACTTACTCTGGTGCTTGCCCATATTTAAAAAAAAAAAAACGTTATACAAGCCTATGTCTGGAAAACGTTATTCTATACTACCCAATGTCTGGAAAATGTTATTCTATACTAGCTAATGTCTGGAAAATGTAACTGCTGACAAAACTTTTGGAATTTTGTCGACAACGGAACAAAATCGATTTTTGAAATGGAATGTTCCTTTAACAGAGACACAAAGAAAGTTATTTTGTGCTTAAATTAATGTAACAAAATATATTGTGACATGATGGGGCACATCTGTTATTGTTCTTTATACAAATAAATTATTTTAGTAATTTAAATGCTGTGTAATTTATCTAACACTCTACTGCCTCTCGACTTAAAGCTTTTCTCTATCCTATCACCCTAGTGGTGGAACCAGCTTCCCCTAGAAGTTAGGACGGCAGAGTCTCTGCCCCTTTTCTGCAAAACATCTGTCCTTCTGGACAAAAATGTGAATGTATGTACCATTAAATGAAGCTCTGAGCTGTCTCAACTTGTGCGGTTCATAATTAAAGTCAGGTAATATACATACAAGTCAGTTCTCAAGGCATCATCTTCTCCTAGATTTATAGTGTTGACATAACCTGACAGTTTGCTCGCAGGTTATTCTCTTCTTTTTTCTCTCCTATCCCTGCCTCATTCCGTCCCGGCCTGGGAAATGACCTGAAGGGGGAGAACAACCCGTCCACCCCCTCCTACCTCTCGTCAATCATCTCATCCATGCTGTGCACACTCTCTATGGACCCGTTGACTTCTGTAACTATTACCTGTCACATCTAACATGTCCTGGGGTTTGGTTCCGCTAATAAATCCTTTTATTTCAAATATCTGTGGAATTACTCTAAGTTATGAAAAAGTTAGTCTGTAAACCAATAGATTTTGGTGAAATATTCAAATTTGACAAATTTGAACAAATTAATGAATACTAGGGCGATTAAAATGGGTTGGTACAAAATCACAAACAATGTACACATATTCCTGCTATGTTTTTTTTTCCAGTGTATTTGTCACGGCAACAGGGGATGCAATACTATGATCTTGAGAAATGCCTGATCACATTTCACACAATCCATGCATCGTTATAGGTCAGAAGTATACAACCTTGTCTAGTAGGACAGTAACTTATCCAATGTGAAACATGTAACAAGCTACAGTTTTTTCCCTTGCTTGCAAATTGGCACATTCTTTGCCTCTTCAACTTCCCCAGACTCAATATTGATTTCCTCCCTTGAAAAATATTTCATATTTTCCCAATTATGTAATTCTTAGTTATTTTTTTCAGGCTTTAGATCCAAATTGGATGTTCTAAGTCAACTATTATATTACATTAGAATAATTTAATTTTTTTGAAAGGCTAGGTCACTAGGTTATTCTAGCTTATGCAGCAGTTCATTTCGTGGCAAGGTTTGTAATAATAACAAACAATTGATTCAAAGGATATACTTACTCCTAATATACATTGCCCAGGTTTGTATCATTTTCAAAGTGAATCTTTAAAACACACAACACTGAACAGAAAGTCAAATTAAAAAGTTTAGTAGGAAAAAAAGAATCATCACACTTACAAATACAGCCAAATTCTCCCAAACAACTAATACCTGGAGGCCACAAGTCAATCTTTACCACTGAAGGTCAGCCACGAACACAGGACATCACCTTTACTATGGCTATAACAATCCTTATTGTCAATACAAATACATACACATCTTTGTTTTCTATAATTCATTAATTCATACATTAACATTTTATGTGCATTGTGCAGCACATGACGCAGACAGACTAGCAGACAGAGAAACAGACAGAGATATAGACAGAGAGACTGACAGACAGACAGACAAGCAGAGATACAGACAGACAAGTAGTCAGAGAGACAGATAGACAAGTAGACACAGAGACAGACAAGTGGACATAGATACAGAGATACAGACAGACAGAAGCAGACAGCGACAGACAGGCAAGTAGACAGGAGACAGACAGACAGACAGACAGAGAGACAGACAGACAGACAAGTTGACAAAGAGACAGACAAAGATAAAAAAGACAGACAGACAAGTAGACAGAGAGACAGACAAACAAACTGACAGAGAGACAGACAGACAAGTAGACAAAGAGACAGGCAGAGATACAGACAGACAGACAAACAAGCAGACAGAGACAGATGGACAATGGTAATGCTGATGGAAATTAACTACCAGATAATGTGTCAGTTTTTCAAGCTAATAACGGCTTAATAAGGGCGGGTTACTGTCAATGTTACGTTGATTAAATAGTACCTGGGATCCTCCAGTGTCTGAAACATGTACGATTTGTTTATGACAGTTTGCAACATGTGAAAACTTAACAAACCTTTGCAATAGTTTGACGAGCAAAGTCGTGCTACCTGCAGGTCACGACCGACCTGCTGTAGACCCCTGCCATATGTCATGCGAAACGCCGAAGGACTACTACGACCTCAGCATTCATATGTGCACGTCTGGACATGCGTGTGTGTGTGTGTGGGTACGTGCATGCGTGCGTGCGCTTGTGTGCGCGTGTGTGCGCGTGAGTGTGTGACAGTGAACATGATAATACGGAGATGGCCCTAGGCGGAGACCCCAGTCAGTGCATTCCACCCGTCACCATCGTTCTTCCTTGTTCAAGTACCCCACCCACTGGAGGGGGTATATATGGCTGTCACAGTGGGACCACAACCGCACCCCGTTTGCGGTGCATCTTCTACTGAAGACCAGGCCTCTTCCGCTCAGCAGTCACCATGACCACTTTCTCCAGCCGCAGCAGCACCTTCTCAAGCCGAGGCGCCGGGCTGAGCTTTGGAGCTTCCGTGGGGGACTCCTTCTCTGGCATGGGCGGGTCCCGGAGGTCTCGCAGTGTGTACGGAGGAGGCGCTGGTCAGGGCATTCGAATGTCCTACGCCGCCTCCTCCTCCTCTGCAGGCGGGGGCCGATTCGGCTCCACGGGCGGGGGCTTTGGGTCCGGAGGCGGTGGAGCTGGAGGAGGAATGAGCTTCGGTGGCTTCTCCATGAACAGCGGAGCTGGCGGAGGGGAGTCCATTCCGGTGAGCGAGAAGGCCACCATGCAGAACCTGAACACCCGTCTGGCCACGTACCTGGAGAAGGTCGCCACCCTGGAGAAGGCAAACGCTAAGCTGGAACTGCAAATCAAGGAGTGGGGGCTGAGCCACGTCAAGTTGGACCCCAAGGACCTCAGCTCCCACCAGGCCGTCATCGCCGAGCTCCGCTCTGAGGTAGGCTCTCCCTGTAGGCTACTGTGGTGGCCAAAACATGGGGGAGTTCAGATGCACAAAAAGTGCAGATTAAGTGTTTTACTGCCTCGTTGAATGCACGTCAGCTTCAGTCTTTGTCCCAAAATACAGCAGCCAAATATTTTTGACCAAGCGCAATACCGTAATGTTGTTTGCAAATTGTTTTCACACTGAAAGTGACACGTGCATAATAACACTGTTAGCTTGGCAACTGATTTAATCATGAATATGAGAGGAATGTCTCCACTGGAGTGACAGTATAACCTGATACTTGATACTTCCCTCTGGATGAAGTTCTTGGCAGCCAGCACTGCAGTGACCGGGTTGGCACTACAGGTGGAAAACACCAAACTGACTGCTGACGACTTCAGAATCAAGTGAGTCTAACCTATAATTAATTGGGAAAATGTACAGAGTTGCTTCAAGTTGCCCTAATGCAGCTTTTCTGTCATAAAGAGGTCATCATTAACACCATAAACTAACAGACACACCTGTGGAACTGCAATAAACACAGTATTACTGTACTATATTCTTAAGAAATAAGGCCATGAGGCGCTGTGGCCAATACACCACGGCAAAGTATATACTGTTCATCCCTTATCTCTGAGGAAACTCACTGTTACTTGCTGTTTTAAACTGGTTTCCAACTTCATTAGAACAGTAAAACATATTAGATCTGACTGTATATATTCTGTATATACCAAGGCATTCTGCCAGTCAGCATTCAGGACTGAGGACAACTGCTGTGTCTTCAGGTTTGAGAACGAGTTGGGCATGCGCCAGTCTGTGGAGGCTGACATAGGGGGGCTCAAGAGGATTCTCAGTGAGATGTCTCTGTCCAAGAGTGACCTGGAGATGCAGTTGGAGGACCTGAAGGAGGAAAAGGCCTATCTCCAGAAGAACCACGAGGAGGTGGGTCCACCATGAGGACACAGTGTGAATTACACTGATGTTTGACACCGTGTTCCCTGTAGCGTATTAGTCAACTAGAACCTGTCAAAGTCAAAGCAATGTCCAGTGTTAAACAGGTTTCCATTTGGGACCAATCAGGTGGCTAATATATTACGGAACTGTTGTCGTCGGTGTTGTTGTTTCCTAGGAGACCGTGTCATTCCGTGCCCAGATGAGCGGCCAGGTGCAGGTGGAGGTAGACGCTGCCCCAGCCCAAGACCTGAACGCCGTCATCTCTGAGATCCGAGAGCAGTACGGAGCCATCGTGGCAAAGAGCCGAAGGGAGGCGGAGGCCTGGTTCAACAACAAGGTAATGGGGCAAACACAGACCCTCGCCGGGGACCATAGGCCAACATATACCAGTATAGATGTTCATACCATTACATCTCTAATCAACATATACCAGTATAGATGTTCATACCATTACATCTCTAATCAACATATACCAGTATAGATGTTCATACCATTACATCTCTAATCAACATATACTAGTATAGATGTTCATACCATTACATCTCTAATCAACATATACCAGTATAGATGTTCATA
>JACXGI010013429.1:0-20891 GCA_016801175.1 Esox masquinongy | reverse complement strand
CAAACCACACCGGGTCACTGAGTTCCTCAATGCAGTCATGATGTCTGTGATAACATCTGTGTCAGTGTATATGAGTTCTCAAACCACACCGGGTCACTGAGTTCCTCAATGCAGTCATGATGTCTGTGATAACATCTGTGTCAGTGTATATGAGTTCTCAAACCACACCGGGTCACTGAGTTCCTCAATGCAGTCATGACTCACCACTATACCGTTTACCACGTTTGCCTGAGCATCATAAACCACAACACTTCACCCTCATCAAACACACACACACACACACGCACGCGCGCACACACACACACACACACACACACACACACACACACAAGTGGAAGTGTATAACATCAACTAAGGGGTATAGTGCCAAGAAGGGTATCTGAGTTTGTGGGGAAGAGTGTGTGTGTGTGTGTCTAAAATAATGTAACACACATTAGATTTGTCTCTGTAAGCATGCTTAAAAGAGGGAAGATAAACTACATTGCATACAGGAAGGAGAATTACACTGAGGAGGAAGTACGAGGTCAGTTTATGTTGTTGTCTACCCTACACACCTGCCAATTACCCCCCCCCCCGCCCTTATGCACTTCTGAAGACCTGAGGCACTTTGACAGTTATACTGTCAGTGCTGAGGACAGTATGGCCTGGTCCTGATTCAACACCAGCACCAGGGTTCAAACACACGGGACCTCCTCCTATAACACCAGCAGCCGGCAGGAGACCGGGGTGAGGACTGACGTTCAGAGGTTCTCACCAGCTACAGTGGAGACATGGAGACACCGTGTGACTACACTGACCACACCCACATCAAATCCTCTCAGGTGCAGGCGTCAATATGGGATGGGTGATATCCTACCATGAACTCATAGTCATACATTGACTGTGACCACACAATCCCTCCTCAACCTCTAGAGTAGTGTGGGGTAGGAGAGGTGTGGGTTTGGACAGGGGTGGTCGGGAGAGATACAGAGACAGGAACATTGAAGAGTGTTGTGGCGTTTTACCTTCCACGTCATTAGAGTCATAGTCTGGAGTGAGGCATGGATGGAGGAGAGAACACACACATGACAACGTAACTACAGCAACGCACGGCTCATGACATACTGTACATAGACAGTCTGGAGAGCTGAATCCTAACTTGAGTTACATACACTTTTCTAAGATATTTTCTACAAGGCATTAGCTATACGTACATATTTCATGTTAGGATGCAATACGTGACAATGTTGATGAAGTCACAGTGAAAGCAAATTATTTTGGTCAGGGCATCCTGACAGCACTTCAGATGAATTACATGACACATGGATGGATGTCCAGTTATGAAGTGACATTACAGAGGTGTGAACAGCAGTGCCCTTTATCATGTCATTATATGATAAGCTATTTATGAGCGTCCTATCTCATATATGATAGGCTACTGATGACCTGTCCGATGTCATGTTTACTCTACTGATGATATGTCCATATACTGTATTTGATAGGTTATTTGTGATCTGTCCTATATTACGTATTTGATAAGCTATTGAAGACCTGTCCTATATCATCAATTTGATAAGCTATGAAAGACCTGTCATATGTCATGTATTTGATAAGCTATTGAAGACCTGTCCTATATCATGTATTTGATAGGCTATTTTAAATACCTGTCATATGTCATGTATTTGATAAGCTATTGAAGACCTGTCCTATATCATGTATTTGATATGCTATTGAAGACCTATCCTATATCATGTAATTGATAGGCTATTAAAGACATGTCATATGTCATGAATTAGACAAGTACCTCAACCATTAAACACACCTTCTGTCACATCCATTTACTTAGTGTATTCACATCCATTTACTTAGTGTATTCACATCCATTTACTTAGTGTACTCCCATCCATTTACTTAGTGTATTCCCATCCATTTACTTAGTGTACTCCCATCCATTTACTTAGTGTACTCCCATCCATTTACTTAGTGTATTCACATCCATTTACTTAGTGTATTCCCATCCATTTACTTAGTGTACTCACATCCATTTACTTAATGTACTCCCATCCATTTACTTAGTGTATTCCCATCCATTTACTTAGTGTATTCCCATCCATTTACTTAGTGTACTCACATCCGTTTACTTAGTGTATTCCCATCCTTTTACTTAGTGTACTCACATCCATTTACTTAGGGTACTCCCATACATTTGCTACTATAGCTCCACCTGTTACATGCGTAATACACAGTGATTCCTGAGGCCTGACTAACACATATTCTGTGTTTACATTATCTTACAGACCTGTTCATAATCTCTAATGGCACACATTATAGTAGCCCTAGACAAGCAAACCTGATTTAACATGTCAACTAATCTTCAAGTTGTATCAGGGGAGTTTGTCTGGGACAACAAAAATGAGTTCTGTCAGAGGTACTGGAATTGGGAATCACTATGATATAATTTACTAGGATGAGATATGTATTTTTATCTAGATTCCTACATCTGAGACCTGTAGAGTTTCATAATAAACACGCCAACAGAGGCCATAACGGGTCATAACAGGACATTATTACAACTTTATGAAAAGTCCTGAAGTACTAACCTTTGACCCTCTCTCCACGGTTCAGTTGGATCTCTCCCTCGCCCTGAGGTGTGTACGGTTTCACCACGATGAAGGTGCGTCCCGGCACAGCACTGTAGAGTTTCCGTTTGGGTCCACGGGTGCCGGCAATGGCAGGGGGGGTATGGGTAGGGGGGCTGGGGTCCCGCTGTACCGTGCCAGGGCTGTAAACAAACACATAGGTTACCGTGGTGATGCCAGGCAGCTGGTAGCTGAAGCCTGTGGTCACCGACATGGTCAGTCACCAAGAGCAAGGTAACTCAGATAACCTGACGGTTGTCACGGTGACCAGTTGGAAGATAAGCGCTGCCCGCCGTCTGTCCAAATGACAACAGTCAATGGTCCCAAAGCAAACCCTACGGAAAAGTCATGGGAGGAGAGGTCAATCTTCCTCCCCTCCTCCGTGAAATCCTCCTCTCTCTTCCTCTTCCTCTTATTCAGTTCCAGCCAACAGAATATCCCCGTCCCACTCCCTCCACTCCCTTCTCCTCTCCGAAGCAGGAGCCGTAGTGTTAACGGTTAGCCCTCTCTGTTTCTCAGATCCGTCTGGCAGTCCCCCTGAGACACACATATTCTGAGCCCCACCGAACAGCACTCCAGAGAGGGGAGATATCCCCGTGTCTCCCCAGGTTCCAGTGCTCCGGGCTGGGCTACAGATCCCACCTACTCCCCTGGCTCTGGAGGTCCAGGTCCTGCCGTGGAGGAGAGGGAGAGAGGCTGGCTCTGGTCCCCGACCAAGACTCCTTCTCCTGGGAGACCCTCTCCGCTCCCCTCCACCCCTCACACACACGCGCCCGCTCACACACACTCACACACACACTGACGACGACGCTGCTTCTAGCACTGCTGCTGCTACCGCTACTGCGCTTGGCGGCTCCCCTCCCCTTTGACGGCTCACACACACTCACACACATACAGCTCTCTCGGAGCATTCTACCCAACACACACACACTCACCCAGACCCACACACACAAGCTGGCTGCCCCCTCTGCTGCTGCTGCCGACATACACACACGCCCCACATCACGACTGGTCTCCTCCTGCCTGTCTGTCTGTGTGCATGCGCCACTACTCCCTGGGGCAGGCTGGTATGACTGTGTGTGTGTTTTGAGCGGGGGGGTGGGGGGGGGGGATGAAGCACCTCACATCCTCTCCGCCTCGAATCCCCTTCTCTCTTCCCCTTTCTACCTCCCTCTCTCTCTCTCTCCGTTTCAGTTTCTTTTCTCTGTCTCTCCGTGTAACTCTCTCCCTCTTCCACTCTCCATCTTTCTTTCGGCCTCGTTCTCACTCTTCTCACTCAGTCTACCGCTCGCTTTAATGGCATGAAAATGGCATTTTGCTAATTTTACAAAAGCTTCCTTGCGTATAATGTACATTGCAATGAGATAATAACCTAAAACAGATGGAGGAAAAGGGTGATGAAAGGACTGAAAGTAAGGTTTTTGCATTGATGAGTATATCTCGAGAAGTCAATCAAGTTTGCCAAACCAAAGTTTGAAGAATATCAGTTCTCCCGTCTCTAAGAAGGATAACTCAAGTACCAAAACCTAAATTGGGGATTGTATTGAGCCCATCCAGCAAGGGAACAAAGATCAGTGGGTGCAAACCTCAGGTGAAATGGCCTAACCTTCTCAGAGAAGGAAAAGTGCCAGTCCAATGCAGACATATGCAGTGCTCTGGAAAGGCTTAAGGAAAAGGAAAAAAAAAAGCTGAGGAAAATGGGGGACATCATCTACAATTACAGAGCTGAAAGTTTTGGATTACTTGAGAAACAGGAAAAACCTACAGACAATGCAGAGTAAGTCTAGAAGGCTGCTGGAAATAGAATGCCTGATTCGGGAGAGGAGGTCGTTGAAGAAGCAATGGAGGAATGCTAACAAAGCGAGAAAGAAGAAATCAACTTACGCCAGGAAATGTGAAAATACATCTAATGAAGCAGGGTTGACAGCCGAATTAAAACTTTTGGGAAGAAAGAAAGAGCAAGATCACGTCTCAGTTAGGACCCCTTAAAATTTCTTAAAGCACTTTTCACCTAGGAGAAAAGTTGAACTCTGAAAGCAAGAGCTAAACCATCACCTGGAATATACAGACTCAGATTAGAATAGGCATGATCAGACCTGTATTCTATCAGATACTATATATCACCAATCAAATAGCCAGAACTCCAGATAGAGGTTGCTCCTTCAAAATAGAAAAAGGTTATTAACACAGTAAGACAAGCAAGAGCATCATTTGCCCCAAGGCCTAACAAGGTCCCTTACAAGATATACAAGAGTGCACCTGTCATCTTACACTTTCTCCGGAGGCTTATAAGAGTGGCTTGGGAGAAGCAAGTCATTTTCAAGCTTGGCGAAGAGCAGGAGTAATGATTCTGCAGGATAAATAGTATCTGGGACAAAACAAAACAAAACAAAAAATATTAAAAAATACCAGCCAATTCTGCCCTATGTGCCTCCTCGTTGTAGATGGTAAGACCTTCATCATCATAAGGTAAAGAACCTTAAACGTTCTGTAAAGAAACCAGCTTGTTGCCTATTATGTCCCCACGCATTAGTGTGCGTACTTTAGTCGTCTTTTGTGTTGTCTGGTCTGCTTTCCTATCTTTCCCACATTAGGTTCCGCCGGATCGGTCCATCCCACTGCCATTTCAACTTGTCCTCCTGCTCCCGCCTACTGATCAGCCAATCCACTACCGCCACCTTCCAGTTCCTTACCGCGACACCCCTTTAAATACAAAATGTAGTTTGGAAGCATCCAGGAGGGAGAGCTTCGTTGTTGGAGTAGGGAGATGGCAGATGTGTTAGACGTTGTTTCCTATTGTAGCCCTTGTGTACCTAGTTCTCCCGTGTCTGTCTTGTATTGCTGTTATTATTCAAGATTTAGTTATCCATATCATTTTATTGGGTGGGGGGCAGATAAGACGGCCCGGGATCTACATTTAACCCGTAGGCGATTGTTTGTTTAACACACTAGGTTAGGGGCGAGTGTCACCCTCTCTACTTTTGGTTAGTTAGCTCCCTTGTTGTCTAGGTAGGACATTTTTATTTCTTTCCTTTGGCAACGCCCGCGTTCCTTCTCCCCTTGAGTGCTGGCGGGGGTAAACCTTCATCTGCTTTGAATAAAAAGCACCCTTTTTGCACTCTTCCTTAATTGGTCCCTGTGTCCATCCACCGGCTATGTTGAACACTGGTGTGATTTATGTTGCGACTCCCGCATCGTACCCTGGACATGCCACTGGGACGTAACACTGACACATTAGTGACACTGGTGTGTTTTATGTTGGGACTCCCGCATCGTACCCTGGACATGCCACTGGGACGTAACACTGACACATTAGTGACACTGGTGTGTTTTATGTTGGGACTCCCGCATCGTACCCTGGACGTGCCACTGGGACGTAACACTGACACATTAGTGACACTGGTGTGTTTTATGTTGCGACTCCCGCATCGTACCCTGGACGTGCCACTGGGACGTAACACTGACACATTAGTGACACTGGTGTGTTTTATGTTGCGACTCCCGCATCGTACCCTGGACGTGCCACTGGGACGTAACACTGGCACATTAGTGACACTGGTGTGTTTTATATTGCGACTCCCGCATCGTACCCTGGACGTGCCACTGGGACGTAACACTGACACATTAATGGAAGATTTCCAAGATTCTGTGGTGGAAAATGTGCTTATTTCGTATTACAATGAAATCATATTGCTTATTACTGTGGCACCAAATCCAATGAAAACAAAATCTCCATGTCATATCCCTTAACCTCATCAATGCATTTGGCTCTGTTTCACACTATGTTCTCTGGACCTCCATTGATTTATTTAACATTTCCAGGCACAATCACAAATGTTCAAAGTATTGCAAATTTGCTTCACAAAACCAGTTCACCATGACAGGGCAGTGCTTGTACACAGGCATGACAGCTGGTTGCACCATCGCTCTGATGGCTTTCACCATGACGATGAAAGTGATTACTATAGTGGACAGTGGGCGGAGGTCTGGGGTATGTACCCCTCATCAGGATATTAATAATGGACAACCACAACATTCATGACAACAACTGGGGCATGTTCAAGACTCCATGTCTGGAGAGGAGAAAGGTCAACTCAAAGGACATGTGGGACATAAATGAAATCAGAATTAGGGTGATTTTCAGATTAATTTATTATGTGCTTCCTTCACCTCAAAACTTCCATTATGAACACAGACAGAATGCAAAGTGAGCCTCTACCAAGAGACAACCCTTGAAGACGCAACTAGGTGACCAGGTGCCTGGCCGCTGAAACCAAGCAAAGGACCATTAATGCCTTGACTCCCAGAAGATCTGAGCAAGTGCAAGTGGATGAGACTGGAAAATGCTGTGAGACAAAGCCTAACAGTTCCATCCATCGGTTGTACAGTCATCTTTCAAACAACGGGGAGGGACCATGGCGTTACTCTGTACTCTGATAAAACTATAAAATATATTATAATAAATGTATAAGAGAAGTTTTTCTCCTTATCCGGAACATTGCAAGAAAATTTTAACTTGAAAAATTATGCAGAAAAAGCCAATCCACACTTGTATTACTTCAAGAATAGACTGTTGCAATGCTTTTCTCTCTGGCTACTGAGATAAGCCACTAAACAAACTTCATCACATTGCTCCAGTACTAGCCTATCTATAGTGGCTACTGGTTAGGGCGAGGGCTGATTTTACTGTTAACCTAACATTACTGTACATGGACTTGCTCCAACGTATTTCTCTGAATTGGTTCTGCCATACATACTTACAAACATGCTAAGATCACAAAATGCAGGCCTCCTAACTGCATGTAGAAATTCCAAATAAAAAGTAGGAGGCATGGCTTTCACCCATAAAGCTCCATTATGGTGGAATGATCTGACGATTAATGTGAGAGCCGCAGAGTTTCAAGGTTTATTTGTCAAATGCACCGAACAACACAGCGTCATCCTGCACAATGAAATTCCGACAACTACGTAGTGAGAGTTAAGAAGAAGAGTATATAAGCAAAAATAAACCTAGAAAGAAAATAATAAAATAAAGCACCAATATACATAACACTGTATGCTAGCAGCAGTTTAAAAAAAGAGTACTGTAAACTAGCAGCAATCTGGGCAGTATTATTGATATAGCAGGAATCTGGGTAGTATTATTGAACATTTAGATATGACATGTACGGCAGTAATATACACAACAGTCTGAACTAGCAGCAATTGGTAGAGTTATTGAATATTATAGATACATATGAGTGCAATAAGCTTATGAATGGTGGCATAGCACACCACAACTACGTAGTGAGAATTAAGATTTTTTTTTTCACACAGCAAAAAAATATAGCAAGAGGATAAAGCAATAATATACATAACACTGTACATAGCAGCAGTTTAAAAAGAGTCAGTCTCAACCTAGAAGTATTCACTTAAGACTCATGTCTTCAGTAAATCTAGCCTGGCCCAGGGGTGTGCAGGGAACCGCACGGCACTGGATTTACAAACCATCCTTGTTGTCTGACGGGCTCCCATCTCCACTGGAATACCCTCTCTCCATTGCCATTCGGGGGCTGAGTCACTGGCTTAACTCGTGTTCATGCCGTCCCTCACTCTCATGCGATTCTTATAAACTCTGTGGGCTATACTCTGCCCCCTCTTAGGGTGTTGTGTGTTGGTTGTTATCCCTTTGGTGGTCTGGTGCTTTGCAAAGTGGGTGAAGCTATTTCCTTTCTGTTTAGCCCGGTGAGGAATTATCTTTAGATGGGGCCACAGTGTCTCTGAAACACTCCGTCTCACTCCCTAGTTTAACGCTGCAATAGTTAATGTGCCGGTGGAGTTTTGTATCTAAGGAATGCTCCCACTAATTTTTCTAGTGTTCCGTTGAATCATGAGAGGACCTGAGTGTATAGACCGCACTTTAGGACTATCTGACCCGGCAACTGCTGGCTGTCCAAGAGTCTGGTTCCTCTCTAGGTATCTTCCTAGGTTTTGACCCAACTAGGGAGTTTTTCCCAGCCACTGTGCAGCAGTTTCTCATTGTTGCTTGCTCTCTGGGGTTTTAGGCTGGGTTTCTTTATATCTATAAGCACTGTGACAACTGCTGATGTAAAAAAGTTTTTATTAAATAAATGATCACAGCCGCAACCAACCTAAGATCAGATGTAGTACTCCTATCCAACTCTCTGCGCTGCCTACTCTGTGAACAGTGGGAGAATGCTCTGGATAACGTGTATGAGAAGAAGAGGCTGTGGTGTGCTGTGCTGTCAGCAGATACAGAGAAGTGAGTCTGGAAGGTAAATGTTACCCAGAGGAGGTTGGGAGTCGTGGCAACATTTCCTACCAGGTTACCAAAGGACCTTGTGATCTGATGCCCAGCCTTCCACCAAACCACAACGCATGAATAGCTGCAGTGCAGCGCCAGACTCTATTGGGATGGACCTATGGCAGTTATTCACTGAACCACTTTGAGTTCTTATCAACAGCCTGTCTGCCAAAGACACCCCTGTTGGGATGCATCTAAAAGCAGTAATTAAGTGCCAGAAGAATGTAAAAAACCAATGTTCAATCTAAGCTGTGCTGCCACGCTACTCCTCCAGGACTGCGTCGTAAAACAAACACAAGCCCATACAGACCCCTAATACACACAAACTTCACTAAGTTTTCTCTATTAGTTTGTGCAATAAAGTAAAAAAATAAACATTACTGATCAAATCAATAAAATGTAAACTCTTCTTTAATGCAACAAACCAAAACAAATGTAACTTTACAAGATTGAGTTTGTGACTTTGTTGTAGGCAGAGCAAGGTGCATAAGGGTACAATTATATTAACAGTAGCCCAAGAGCAGTCATTCTTACCCACTAGCGCAGCAACCATGTTGAAAGCTCAGATCAGAGCGCAGAGCTGAAAATATTTTGCTATTATTTGCCAGTTAGCAAGTTCAGACAGAAAACACCATGCATAAGTTCAACCATTGATTAAAACCATGCAAAACGATAATTTCATATAGGTCTTGGTGTTAGGTTCTGCTTCTCTGGGGTAACCGCCATCACCTGATCATGTATACGATTCCTCCTAAAACCGATATCAGCACCATAATATAATTAATAGCAATCCCCAGAGGGAATGAGTAAGGTACACGGTACCAATCCCCCCATGAAAAAGAAACACAGAATCAAACAGGTGGAGGGAGGTGTGGTGGTTGGATTCACACCTGCATGCTAGTAGACCAGCACACTGAGTGACCTGATGATTAAATAGTCAGTATGAAATCTGATGTTGTGATAGGAGAGATCCCAGGCGAAGGCTGATACGTTGCTGACCAATGATCACTGAGGTTTCCGGTCTGAACTAGTTATGCTAATTTATTAGCACAATTATCCGTAAATATTTAGAAGCACTGGGTGAGTTGCTGCTTCCTAATTGAGCAAAAATGTGTCAGATCTACATTTCAAGTTGTCTTTAAAAAACAAGTCAGTTAAAAAACGTATTCATTATTTATTAGTAAGGGATGTTTTATTACAAATCAGGCTTATACATACAATTTAATCCATTAACCGTAGGGTAATATTGTGTAATTTTCTGCATTGTAATAATATTGTATTTTATTTGTAAATTGGTTGTTTGTATAACCATAAAAACAATACAATGTAAGTTAATATAACGTATTTGTGCCATGGTGTTATAAAACACATTCAAATCATGACTTAAGCCCAAATGTAAAAAAAAAAAAGTTTTTAAAAGTATCTTGAAACGGGTTTTATTTGAAGGGAACTCTCAGGTCTACATAATTTTCAAGTAGCCACAATAGGTTTTTGGCTACTTATTGGCCACTGTGAAAAACTTGATATAGCCTCTGTGCAATTGTGCACTGGAAGTTGGACAGAATTCACTTTAAAGTTTCCCCTCACAAACAAGAAAGTCCCTGAAAAACAAGAGGGAATCTTGCGACTCATCCCTGTCAGTCTTCTTATCTACAATGCCTTCAAACCCCTGATCAGTTCTCAAATTATACAGAGTTGCAAATGACACATTGCAATGTCATTCTATGTGATATTTTATTCAAAAACACAGACACATATTAAACATAAGTGTGCACCTGCATGTTAATATTTGGTTGAACCGCCTCTTACTGCAATAAATGCTTTAAGTCATTTGGGAAGTACAGTATGTACCAGCTTTACGCAGTGTCAGAGTGATGCTGGCCCATTGGCAAGTTTTGCATCAGGTTGTTTTGATGTTGCTTGTGGCCCTCAATTTTGAAATGATGCCACAGATTCTCAATGCAATTCAGATCAGGACTTCTTTCAGTTTTAACAATAAGCTAATTCCCTGGTAATGGGAAGCCTCACCACAGCATGATGCTGCCACAGATTAAATGTAGACCCCATGTTACTTCCCTGAAGGGTGTTTTATGTTTAGGTACAGGCAGTGTTTGATCCCCATTACACATAACACATTGAGTTTTGTCCAAAAAGCTATAATCTTGGTCTAATCTGACCACAAAACATTTTCATTATTGATTGGTGCATCATCACTCCACTCTCAGCCAATGAACACTGTAGCTCCTTCAAAGTGATTGTTGTCCTCTCTGTGGCTTCCCTCACAGGTCTGAGTGCTGAGTTTTAAGGGATACTTTTCATGACAGTGCCTGGGTGATGTGATGCAGCTTCCACTTCCTGATTATTTATTCAAAAAACTAATCTAGGAATTGATATTACTTGTTCTCTGTAGAATACTCTTAGAATGCTTGTGTTAATTTTCCTCAGATTCACATTAACCAATGATCCTTCTACAGTCTTACAACATTTTATCCTGACAATCTGACAGAAACCTCTGACAGAAACGTTAATAGTTCATAGGTGTAGGCCAATGATAAGGTAATAGTGTCCTCATTAGGCTACTTCTTTTGTCTGTGGAAACTGTAAGACACTGTATGTACATGTACATTTCATAAATACAAATCTACAAGTAATTGAAATTCACTGATAAAATAAAGGCACTTTTTACCCTGTATAGGGCTGCAACTATTTGGATAATCAATTAATCTGTTGATTACTATTTCGATTACTCAGAAAAAATACATCAATTCCAGAAATAACTGCAAGTGCTCAATTTAAAAGAATTGTATGTTTTCAGTGTTTATCTGATCCTTTTACAATGTCTTCATTATAACAACTGTAGGCAGTAGTTATGAAACAAATAAAAATGTGCAAAAACTAAAGGGTCGTCATAATTTTCAGGACTGTTGGAGAAGCATTCCAGGGTATCATGAAGCTGGTTGGGACTTTTGACTGATACTGTAAATGTTAATGGAAATTGAAATGCATTTAAATTCCTCAACGTTTCCATTGTGGAGAAATATAGAACTAACCAAATTAGACACTAATAATTTATCAGTAATGTAGTGAATGGTGAGCTGCTCAACTACACACAAATTCATTGTACTCAAGTAGATCACCATTTTGTTGGTGAAAAACGTAATGTTTAATCAGCTATGCATTCAATATGAACTATTTCTCAATTAAAAATGTAACTCCATGAATACAAATGATAATGAATGACAAATTTGGATTATATTAACTTGCCGTGCTGAGCACTATTCATCGCCTGTCATCACAGCTACAACGCGTTTTCTCTTTAAATGCTCATGCATTACAGTCATGCTCCCATTACAGTCGTGAGAGTTCTGCAAAGTTTACAAATGTTGCAACAAACTGTTTTCACTGAATTCTTCACGGTAGAGTGGTCCCATACTTTTAAAGTTTTGGTTATACATGAATTCCCCACGGTGTAGCCTCCGCAATGTTCCAAAATGTATTTTTTCCTGCATCTCATGTAGACCCAACTAATCAATATTGACATTCGTGGCCAACAATTTTTATTATTGATGTTGTCAATTTTTATCGATTTGTTGTTTCAGCCCTACGCTGTTATTCACAAACATGTATGGTTTTGTCGTGGAACTTGAAATTTAGTGTTCAAATTCAAATATTGGCCCAATAAATTTAAACCTCATGCCCTGTGTATTTAGAACCAGCGATTACAATAAGTAATAAAAAACACAGAAAGATAATAGGAAGATATATAATAGACTAAAAACAATGGCAATCAACAGCAAAAATTATAACATCAACAAGAACAACAACAATAAAACAACACTAATAATAACAATAATAAACATTATAACAATAATAGCAGGTGTTATTGCTTATTGATACAGATTTTGTTATTCAGTGCCCCTCAGGCTATGAATTACTACAAGTGGAGCTGTAACTCCTTCACCCATTAGTATTTTAAAATGTTTCTGTTGAATAATTTCTTTGAAAAATGAATGTCTTGATGAGGATTCTTTCTCTTTTTGGGTAGCCATTTCTTTTTATGTCTGTTTCTATTGCTAATTGGTGGTCACACATCCAGCACTTGGTATGAATCCACCTCTGCTTTGTAATTCAGACAGAGAAAACAGCAAATTAACATTTTTAGTTTGGGGTCAAACAGAAATGTAGGTGCTTTTATTACATTATTACCATGTTTATTTTATTACATTATTACAATATACAATATTGTTTATTTTAATCTCTGTATATCAAGCAGTCATGGTGTTAGCTTAGTTGCTTAGGTCCAACACCAGCTAACTGACTCTAGGTCCAACACCAGCTAACTGACTCTAGGTCCAACACCATCTAACTGACTGTAGGTCCAGCACCATCTAACTGACTGTAGGTCCAGCACCATCTAACTGACTGTAGGTCCAACACCATCTAACTAACTCAAGACCAGCTGACTGGATTTTAGATCCAAACCGCTGACTGACTCTGAGGTTCAACACCAGCTTCCTGGCTCTTAGAACCAACACCAGCTAGATGAAGCAGTTAATCTTGGAATACTGGAAAAGGAGGAGCAAGAACATCCCATTCCAGATAAACAGGGCTGAGGTGGAGTGGGCAGAGAATTTTAAGTTCCTCAGTGTCCACATCACCAATAAACTGTATTTACAAAAACATAAAAAAAGATCTCAGATGCATTGACTGGATAATGACAGATTGCATCACTGCTTCTTCAACGCCCTCTATCACTTTGCTCTTCGGTGAGTGGTGCAAAGTACCCAGTCATCCAAAACCTAAAGAAGGCCCTAAAAATAGTAAATGACACCAGCCAACTAATCCAACCTTCTCTATATAAATACGTGGCAGACATGGCAAGTGTTACCAGTTTCTCTTGTCTGTAACTGACAGGGGTCTACACAGCTTCTACCCCTAAGCCATTAGACTATTAAACAAGACTGGTAAACATGATTACTAATGACTACCAGCCTAGCAGTGAAACAAGTCATACACACACACACACACACACACACATACACTACAAACACTATGTTGCAGCTGAAGCTGCTTATCTATCCACTGCTACCAGAGATGGAGTCAAGACCACAACACTGGAGACCCAGACCAAGACCAAGACCCAAAATTTGGAGACCCAGACCAAGACCCAAACCCTGGAGACCCAGACCAAGACCCAGCAGGTCAAGACTATGACAAGACCAAGACCAGTTTGAACACAAAAAAAACAAAATCCAGGCAGAGACCCAAGACCACCCAAATGTAAAGCAATATTAGAAAATTATTAAAAAGAAATAGATTATTTTATTTTGTAGGCCATAACATTTAATATTTTGAGTCCCCGATTGGTTCTCATCCGGCACAATGGGAGAAAATTACATTCAAACCAAATCCATTATGTAAAGGACCATGAGGTTTTTCATTATATAATGAAAAAAAATTGATAATCCAAAAAAAAAGCCATTTAAAATTACTTTCCTGAACAATACAACCAGGCATAGCGATCAACATTGCAATTTGACAGAGATGGAGTCAAGACCACAACACGACCCAAACCCTGGAGACCCAGACCAAGACCCAAACCCTGGAGACCCCGACCCAAACCCTGGAGACCCAGACCAAGAACCAAACCCTGGAGACCCAGACCCAAAACCTGGAAACCCAGACCTTAGCCACTGGAAACCCAGACCTAAACGCTGGAGACCCAGACCCAAACCCTGGAGGCCCAAACCCTAGAGACCCAGACCGAGACCCAAACCCTGGAGACCCAGACCCAAAACCTGGAGACCCAGACCCAAACCCTGGAGACCCAGACCCTGTAGATCAAGACCAAGATCCAAACCCTGGAGACCCAGACCCTGGAGACCCAGACTGCGTCTGTGTGTCTTGAGTTGCCTTGAGACTGAGACCGCAAGATCGAGACTCCATCTCTGACTGTTACCTCTACCTATATGTACATGCACTTAAATTACCTTGTACCCTGGCACACCAACTCTGTACTGGTACTCCATGTAAGTAGCTAGGATATTTTTATTCCTATCACTGTGTATTTATTTCTTGTGTTGATATTCTCATATAACCATTTTCCTGAACTCTGCAGGTTCTTCTTGGTACATTTCAGGCCACTCTTTATTTGAGGCTAACAAGTGTTTTTTTGCACATTGCAGTCCAGCCTCTGTATGTTTGTATGGTGAAGTTTGTTGTGGATGGTTGTGATGGACACCTCTATACCTCCACCTTCTACATATACATCTACCTCCAAGAGAGTGTCCCTGATCTGTCAGATTTATTTTTTATTACTGGTGAGAAATCTCGGGCTCCTCTTATAATTGCAATGCATTCCGGCATGACGGCCTGTCTTATAGACAATTAGCTAGATTTGATTTTATTAACACAATTGGGGATTGCACATTCTCAAACCATTGTGATAAATGTCTGTAAATCCTGCTTGTTGATAGCTAGTAAACTCCAGCGTGAGGTCAGCAACGTAGTTCGGCTGTTTTTGAAACAGCACCCCTCCCAGAAACAGTGCTGTTAGCTCGAGTGCGGAAGTTTACAGATGTTGTGAGGTAGCGCGTTGTTTACGAAATAAATGTCTCGATAAACTAGGATTATGCTAGATATTCTGTAAATAGGGCATAGGTTAAAAAATAGCAAATTTATCTTTTAAAGGGATGTGGAGGTCCAGGAGGATATGATTAAAGGGATGTGGAGGTCCAGGCAGACATGGTTAAACATGGTCTGCTTTTAGGAGGCCGGTTGGCCATACTGCCAAATTCTCTAAAACATCGTTGGAGGCAGCTTGTGGTAGAAATGAACATTAATTCCTCTGGTGACAGCTATTTTGGACAATCCTGTAGTCAGAAAGCCAAATGCACCTCAACTGGACACACTTGTTTGAGAAAGTAGCTCATCTTAGAGTGGTCTTTCATTGTCCCCAGCACAAGTTGCAGGTGTGTAAGAACAATGTTGTTAATCGGCTTGTTAATGTTGTTAATATAGTGCATCCCACAAGGAGAAATAATCACTAAAAGAAATGTAAAGACCATTCTGCACAAAACCAAAAACAAGAAATTAGACATATGCTGGCTGCCAGTATAGCCTCTTGTCTATACTCGGCATCTGTATATCCTGAACAAATCCTCCTTTGCCACTGGCCGTTTTAATAGTTAATTGGCCATTCGTGAATGACATTGATACAGTTAAACTGACTAACGTTTCTTACTAAGTTTACCTCCGCCACAAATAGCGTCTATGTATGCCGTTTGCCACTGGCCGTTTTAACAGCATATTAGCCAGTAATAAGCTTTACCGGTATCTACTAACTTACTTGAATAGTCATAAGAATTGAGCAATTGCTAGCGAGTCTGCCAAAGCTATTTCATTTCATGGCATAAGAACGTATTTTTTTCTTTCATGGCAAAACAACATACTTTTTTCTTTCATTCGTGAATGACATTTATACAGTAACTATCAATAAAGCCGACAATAACTAACTTTTTCATCAAGTGAAAAGACGAGAGAATCGTGGAATCTACCAGAAATAATTAATAAATGTCGTTGCTCTTAATAGATTCGAACTTAGGTCTTCCACATGAGTGACACCGTCTTTAACCACTACGCCACGGCATTACATGTTTCAGCAGTCGCTAGACTCCACTGAGGATTGTGTTAAACTAACTAACGTTTCTTACTAAGTTTACCTCCACCATAGCGTCTATGAACTGTATTGCTTTTGCCACTGGCCGTTTTAACAGCTTATTAGCCAGTAATAGGCTTACTAGTTTCTACTAACTTCCTAGGAATAATCATAAGAATTGAGCAATTGCTAGCGAGACTGAAGATGAACTTTTCCATGCCAGAAACAGTCGCAATATAACCATATACAGTTTCAGTTAAGGCTTAATATAACGTAACTACTGTATGTTAAGCCAGCAAATGTGTTTGTCTATCCTGACCCAAAACGCATACACGAATGTGTACTTCGAAAATCCACCAGAAACAGTCGCAATATAACCGTAAACTGTTTTATTTCAGGCTTACTATAATGTAAATACTAACGGTTTTAGCCAGCGAAGTTTTCGTCTGTACGGAATAATTCTGAAGGCGTACATTGCTTCGCCTGCGAGGAGATACGAACTCGGGACCTACAGTTCACAAGTCCGCTTCTCTAACCACTACGCTATTTAACAAGGGGTAGTCAGTCAGTCAGTCAGTCAGTGACATTCGTCCTTCTTGGCCAGCTCCGCTTACGCGGTCCGGCGAAAAGCACAAAACCAGAAAAAAAAACAGAAAAAACCTTTTTGCATGTACTTCATATTTTGAATTACATAGTTTATAATCCCACATAAAAATACTATTTTAATACAGAACACAAAAGTACTCTCTGCAGATCATTTTTTGCATTGTCTGGTATGCTATTGTAAAAACTGAAGTGTACAATAGAATACTATATCACACTTTTTAGTATCCTTCAAGTGTCTGCAGTACCTATAATATTTTTAAATACTGTACAGTCTGTAGTATCCCTTGATCAAGTAGTGCTTACTATAGAATGCAGTGGAATGCTTATATAAAGACCAATGTGGTGTCATATATTTCCATTAAACAATGGTTAAGGGCAGTTCTTAGGCGCAACACAGTCCTTACTGCAGTAAAACAGGACAGTGAATATCATAATATACATATGGCAAAAAAACACAGTGAATATATATATATATATACATAATACCACAGTATTTATAGCACATTATGCTGTCATCTGTTCTGTGGTGCTGTGGCCAAGAGGTGAGCAATAGCGTTCTCTCTTGTTCTCTCTCCCTCTCTCTTTGTGTATCACATGTCTGTCTGTCTGCGTAATCAATCTTCCATCCTCTAACAGCTGCTTTTCTCCTCCCTCCACCCCTCTCTCCTTTTCTGAGATTTTCTCTCTGCTCCAGCGAAACCATGGATACTATACCATGATTCAGGAATCAATCAGTTTTTATCTGGCAACGCTGTATGTAAATGTGTGTGTTGCTTACGCATATGTACATTGTGGGTATGACGTGTTTGTGTACACCCTTCACTATCAATCCACCTCTCCCCTCTTCCCTCTCTCCCATTCTTTCACTCCTTTCCTTTCTGATGTAACCCTTCATTCATTTATTTTACTCTCTCCATTTACCCCTCCCGTCTTGCAACTGTCCATTGCTTCCGCTTCTCTCTCCCCTCTTTTCTCCCTCTCTCTATCTCTGCTCCTTTCTTTCACTTCAACCTTCTCTCTCTCCCTGTCTTCTTCCAAGCAGCGGCTTGTTGACAGTTTTCCAATTACCTCGGGGACTGTGAGGAGAGAGAAAAGGGGGAGAGGAGAAAGAGGAGTGGAGAGAGAAGAGGATAGGCTGGGATGGCTGCCTGTCGCATGTCAATGTCTTAGCCCAGGACACTCCACCCTTCACACACTAAACACTACACAGACAAGGAGAGAAGGGAGCAAAGAGATGAAGCAAGAGAAAGACAGGAAGACAGGGGAGGGACAGAGAGGAAGAGGAATGGAGAGGGAAGAAAAGGGAGAGGAGGACAGAGGGACAGAAAGGAAACGAGAGAGAGGGAGGAAGACAAAGAAGGGAGAGGATGAGGGATGGAGAAAGAGAAAGAGCGAGGGAGGGAGGGAGGGAGGGAGCAAGGAGAGAGTGAGAATGAGAGAGAGGGACAAAGATGTAGTGAGAGGGATAGGGAGATGGAGAGAGAGAGAGGGATAGGGAGAAAGAGGGATAGGAAAAGAGAAATTGGGAGAGGGAAAGGGAGGGGGAGAATGAAGGAGAGGGGAAGGGAGAGGGAGGGAGGAAGGTTGGCTAGAAAGGGGAAGAGAGTGCTAAAAGGAGAAGGCAAGAGAAACGTGGGTGCAGGCATGAATGAGATAAAGAGGGATAAAGCTAAAAGAGGACAGAACGGGGTAAACAAGGAAATATATTCTGCTAGAAGTTGGTATGCCCTGCCTAGTTAAGCCAACAACTAAACTGATATGGCATCAGTTAATGCAGCAACAGTGGATTTAAATCCTTAATCACTGTATTCATGCATTCATGTTCATCCATTACTGCCATCAATTTTGTAACAGGCAAATACATACGGGTACAATGTGTTTCCGTGTATGTGTTTTTATATACACTGCTAAAAAGAATTAAAGGAACACGTAATCATCACAGCATAACACCAAGTAAATTAAACTTCAATGATATCAATCTGTCCAGTTAGGAAGCATAAGCGATTGTGAATCAATGTCACCTGTTTTGGTGCAAATGAAAGTGACAACAGGTGCACTGGAAAGGCAAAAACAAGACAACCTCCAAAAAGGGAATGGTTTTGCAGGTGGTGGCCACAGACAATTGCTCTCTCCTTGTCCTTCCTGACTGATTCTTCTCTAGTTTTGTGTTTTGCTAGTGTCCTTGTCACTACTGGTAGCATGAGGCGGTACCTGCAGCCCATTGAGGTTGCACAGGCAGTCCAGCTCCTCCAGGATGGCACACCCATATGCTTTGTCACAAGAAGGTTTGCTGAGTCTCCCGGTACAGTCTCAAGAGCATGTAACGGTCCATCTCCTACCAGGAGACGGGCCGTTACACAAGGAGAGCTGGACAGGGCCGTAGAAGGTCATCAACCCAGCAGCAGGACTGGTATCTGCTCCTTTGAATTGAAAGAGTATGGAGATGCCGTGGTGAACGTTATGTTGCCGGCAACATCATCCAGCATGACCGGTTTGGCAGTGGGTCAGTGATGGTCTGGGGAGGCACATTCTTGGAGAGTCGCACAGACCTCCACGTGCTAGGCAACGGTACCCTGATTGCTGTTAAGGTACCAGGATGAAATCCTCAGACCCATCGTCAGACCTTACTCAGGTGCAGTGGGCCCTGGGTTCCTCCTGGTGCAGGACAATGCCCGGCCTCATGTGGCCAGAGCGTGTAGGCAGTTCCTGGATGACGAAGGCATTGATGCCATTAACTGGCCTTCACGTTCCCCAGACCTGAATCCAATTGCGAACCTCTAGGCCACAATTTATGGGTGCATCCGACGCCGCCGAGTAGCTCCACAGCCTGTCCAGGAGCTCACTGATGCCCTAATCCATGTCTGGGAGTACACCATCTGTCATCTCATCAGAAGCATGGCCAGATGTTGTCGGGAGTGCATACAGGCACGTGGGGGCCATACACACTACTGAGTCACATTATGACTTGGAACAGCTTGTGATTTCAATTGTTTACTTTGCTTTTTTGGTGTGAGTTTGAATCCAGCCCTCAATCAGTTAGTGATTTTGGTTTCCATTTACCGTTGTTCCAGTCAAGTGATTTTTCTTGAACCATTCCTGGGTGCTTTCTAAAGTGCATTTTGGGTTACTGTCCTGCTAAAACACCCATGACCTTCAACAGATTCCCAGCTTCTGATTTTGGGTTCAACATTGTGCTCCAAAATACCGTGGTATTCTCCTTATTCCATTATGTCATTCACATCTTTAGGGCACCCAGTGCCAGAGGCAGCAAAGCAACCCCAAATCATCACTGAACCTCCTCAATGTTTAACTGTGGGAAAGGTTTTGTTTTCTTCAAAGGAGTTTTATTTTCTCTGAGCATAGAGATAGTAGGCTTTACCAAAATGCTCAAATTTGGCCTCATCTGTCCACTGGAGATTATTCCAGAAGGCGTATAGCATGTTCAGGTGTGCTTTGGCAAATTGCAGACAGGTTTTCGTACATCTCTTTTTAAGCAGTGGATTTCCTATCATAGAAACACCTTTCACTGAATTGGCGACAGAAGGTTTAAGTTGAGTATAAACTATTAAGTCAGAAGGTCAGCTTAAATGTGAATGTCAGTTGATCAAAGTGTTTTCTCCAGCATTCAAATAATCCTTCACTACAATCTTCCAGTTTTGTTGCAGGGTTGTTGGCGAACAGTAGTGTGGGTCTTAAACCTCCAGAG
>JACXGI010013428.1:0-20733 GCA_016801175.1 Esox masquinongy | reverse complement strand
AGAGGAGAGGCACAGAATCCACGTTGCTTGAAGTCCAGTGTAAAGTTTCCACAGTCAGTGATGGTTTGGGGTGCCATGTCATCTGCTGGTGTTGGTCCACTCTGTTTTCTGAGGTCCAAGGTCAACGCAGCCGTCTACCAGGAAGTTTTAGAGCACTTCATGCTTCCTGCTGCTGACCAACTTTATGGAGATGCAGATTTCATTTTCCAACAGGACTTGGCACCTGCACACAGTGTCAAAGCTACCAGTACCTGGTTTAAGGACCATGGTATCCCTGTTCTTAATTGGCCAGCAAACTCGCCTGACCTTAACCCTACAGAAAATCTATGGTGTATTGTGAAGAGGAAGATGTGATACGCCAGACCCAACAATGCAGAAGAGCTGAAGGCCACTATCAGAGCAACCTGAGCTCTCATAACACCTGAGCAGTACCACAGACTGATTGACTCCATGCCACGCCGCATTGCTGCAGTAATTCAGGCAAAAGGAGCCCCAACTAAGTATTGAGTGCTGTACATGCTCATACTTTTCATGTTCATACTTTTCAGTTGGCCAACATTTCTAAAAATCCTTTTTTTGTATTGGTCTTAAGAAATATTCTAATTTTCAGAGATACTGAATTTGGGATTTTCATTAGTTGTCAGTTTTAATCATCACAATTAAATGAAATAAACATTTGAAATATATCAGTCTGTGTGTAATGAATGAATATAATATCCAAGTTTCACTTTTTGAATGGAATTACTGAAATAAATCAACTTTTTGATGATATTCTAATTATATAACCAGCACCTGTATGTTGTTGGCTTTGAAAGCAAGTGTTGTTCACACATCCTGTTGAGATTAAACCATGACCTTTTGTTGTTCTCTACAGGGGGCTTCACCATGCCTCCTGAGGTCTCGGATCCACAAGGTAAATGGATCTCTGGGTAGTCTGATCAGCGAGCCCAATGTGACCCGCCGCCCCTCTTTTCCAGAGTGGACTGGGGCCAAATTATCAGACAGTGGCAAGCTATGCTGGCAGAACACAGTACTGGCACAGGTTAGATAGAACCCCTTAAATTCCTTATATTTGAGAGCTACAGGGTGTGCCATATTATTTCTTCCCCCCCTACAAGGCACTGAAACACATTATTTAAAACGTTTTTTTATTAATGTTGCTGGATAAATGGATAAATTCTATATTTTTGCATTTTATTTTGGCAGGAGGTATGTCAGAAGAATCTTCAGATCTCCTTGTTGGAGTTGGAGAGGGACAGACTTCTGCAAGAGCTGAGTGTGCATCTGGATGTAGAATGTAGTAAGGATCCTGACTGAATCCTTTTCCAGATGTTTGTACATCACTATCAGACATATTCCAATGCTAACACATGCACAAAAGTGCACAAAGTGGACTGTACTTTATGGAGCAAATTTGGACAAAAGGGATTCCATCCAAAGTCATGATTTCATTGTCTTTTATCACTGTAAATGGTTGTAAAATAATCCTTGTATATTCAAGATACAGTATGTAAAAAGAAATACAGAGTGTTTAATATTGTCTTGTCCTGTGGAACGGATTGCTAAACAGACAATCAGATTTGTAGGATCTTTGAAATTGCTTTAATTTAGCTCAGGCTCATCTAAATAACAAAACCGCCATGTTTGGTCATAGCCTAAAAATGGCTATAATTAATGTACCACTTGTGAAACACAGACCAAATATCCCCAGAAGGGGGTAGTAGAGACTAAGCTACATGGAAAGGTGAGTAAACTCAAAATAGAAATCTTTAAAAAGAGCATTGTGGCTGGTTATATTTTTTCCTGTTTCACACACATACACGTTCACAAAGCCCAATTATAATATTTTTTCCTCACGATATGCCATTTTAACGATCACTTCAGATCTTCTGAGATCAGATGTTTTTAAGAGCAGATCTGATAACAGGAGCACTTGCCTCGTGTAAGGCTTAAGACAGGCCCTTACAAAGTGTTTTTGTAATTATGCAGATTGAAACAAATCCTTTTCGATGGATTGAAACATCAAATTTAAAGTCACAAGTTAGACAGTTGTGCAATATTTACTAACACCATGTTATCGAGTCTATGATCTGATACATTCAACAACAATTGATACGTCCAACCTTGCAGTTCCATTTAAGATATTCTATAGTTTAGAATGCTACCTAAACATTTACAAAACAGCACCAAAATCTCTTTTGGCGCTGTCCATTAGCAGTTAAACTCTGGAGTTACAGTACATCCAGCAAAGGTTATCAAATCATAATATCAGTGTTCAGTTGAACCTGTAGACTACTCTTACAGGGCTGGGGGGACATCATATCTGCTGATACTGTTTATTTCGGTAACAGCAGATTTGAAGCCGATAGGGGAGGTTCAAGACTCATGTAAGACCACGGTAGAATGGAGGGTTGTAATGCAAAAGGATTTAAAAGGCTGTCTCCACATGGCAGTCTGGTATGCCGACTCCTCATGCATTAGATTTTTCCCAGCAGTAGCCCAGTGCATGGCCAACACCCGGTACCATCCTCACCACTCATCTGTGTTCGCGTTTCCTTCCCAGCTGAGGTTTCTGTCGAAACACGTTACCGTTCCTCCGCTGGTGGTCCCGCACTGATGTTACCTTGGCCGATAAGACTTATCTGGCCTCCTTATCAGTGACACATGGCTAGCTCGTATGCACGCACACACACACACTCAAACCCAAACACAGAGCCTCATGAGTTTCTTTCCCTCAAAAGTAAGAAGACAGACATGCCCTTAAATCTGTCTAAATCCACAACACTTTCATATTAAATGTATGTTGCCCACAGTGCAGGGGCAAAAATCAGATATCAACTTTAGAGGGGACAATTACATGAAATATTCTCAAGAACAATTCTTAAGGGGGGGCACCAAAAATTAGTGCTGTTAATACGTTACTGTTTTAGTTTGCGCCATCGGTTTGCCCGCTACTGTAGCTGTGCAAATTCAGCCATTTTGTGTGAAGCGTGAACCCTACCAACACAAAACAAACTTACTGGATTAATTTACTGGGTTAGCTACGTGCATTGAGTGCCTTATGGTAGACATGAACACTGTCACCTTGCCAGCCAAGGAACACTACATGCATTGCATTGTAGGATTCTCTCATTGACTCGAATTCAAACAGCTGAAAACGCTGGTTGATGTTACTCTAGCTTGCTAGCAAACATCAACTAACCGCTAGCTAACATAAAGTGTGACCTGTAATTCAATGCAGCGAAAATGAAGGCTGGTGGCGGTTAGAATTTTTTTTTTATTGTATTGACTGGTCGAAGTAAAGCAATGTCTAACATTCTTTGTTTGAACTACTTACTGAAAGTCAGCTACCAACAACAGACTCAGACTGTCAGGGACCCCCCCCGTAAAAAATTACGGGGGGGGTCTTAATTTTTTTAACTTAACGCGCTAATAAGTGCCTAAAATCAACATAAGTGCGTTCATTACGTCTTATCAATATTATTGAAATTACATAGTTAAGTTTACAGTGATATATTGGACAAATCATAGTTTTCCCCAGGATGGGGGGTTGTGTACCCCCGTGTTCCCCGGGATTTCCACCTATATGGCAGTGGTGTGGGAGTTTGCTGGCTTTTACGGGTCATAATTATTAGGAGCAATGGGATCGTTGCAGTGACGCCGACAAGGGGGGACAATCGTGAACGTTGTCCTGGGCCCAGGCCTGGGGGGGCCCATTTGATTAGCTTAAATATAATTATTAATTTGTCAGTCAGTGTTAGTATTCAGTACTATCGAGAAGCTTAACAGTTATTAAACAGAAGAATTGCATTGATGAATTGGGATTCATGTTTTTTACTCTTTGCTGTTTTTTTATACAGCATTATGATTAAACCTTTTTCTGTAAACTTGGTTTGTTCTACCAACAGCCAATCAATGATACCCTAAAACCTACAGCCAATCAGGGTCATACCCTAAACATCAGCGCCAACATAACTTTGTTAAAGTTGCACTAGATAGGATTGATTCAGTAAAAAAAATAAAATAACAAAAAACCAAGCAAGCCTACTTCAGCCCGCAATAGAAAGTGCTGCCCTCTCAAGATTCGAACCCGGGTCGCCCACGTGAAAGGCTGTGTCGTTAATCAATACACAACAGAGCTGGACATTTGCCAGGTGTCAGTATAGCCTCTTGTGTCTATCCTGAACAAATCCTCTTTTGCCACTGGCCACTTTAACAGTTAATTGGCCATTTGTGAATTACATTGATATAGCTAAACTGACTAACGTTTCTTATTAAGTTTACCTCCACCACAAATAGCGTCTATGTATGGCGTTTGCCACAGGCCATTTTAACAGCGTATTAGCCAGTAATAATCTTTACCAGCATCTACTAACTTACTGGAATAGTCATAAGAATTGAGCAATTGCTAGCGAGTCTGCCAAAGCTATTTCATTTCATGGCATAAGAACATATTTTTTTCATTGATGGCAAAACAACATACTTTTTTCTTTCATTCGTGAATGAAATTTACACAATAACTATCAATAAAGGCGACGATAACTAACTTTTTCATCAAGTGAAAAGACGAGAGAATTGTGGAATCTACCAGAAATAATTAATAAATGTCATTGCTCTCAATAGATTCAAACTTAGGTCTTCCACATGAGAGGCACTGTCTTTAACCACTACGCCACGGATTTACACGTTTTAGCAGTCGCTAGACTCCATTGAGGATTGTGTTAAAGTGATTAACGTTTCTTATTAAGTTTACCTCCACCATAGCATCTATGAACTGTATTGCTTTTGCCACTGGCCGTTTTAACAGCTTATTAGCCAGTAATAGGCTTACTAGTATCTACTAACTTCCTAGGATTAATCATAAGAATTGAGCAATTGTTAGCGAGACTGAAGATGAACTTTTCCATGCCAGAAACAGTCGCAATATAACCGTATACAGTTTCAGTTAAGGCTTACTATAACGTAACTACTGTATGCTGTAGCCAGCAAATGTGTTTGTCTATCCTGACCCAAAACGCATGCACAGATGCGTACTTCGAAAATCCACCAGAAACAGTCGCAATATAACCGTAAACTGTTTTATTTCAGGCTTACTATAATGCAGACACTTACGGTTTTAGCCATTGAAGTTTTCGTCTATATGGAATAATTCATAACACATCCTTTGCTTCGCCTGGGAGGAGATACGAACTCGGGACCAATAGTTCACAAATCCGCTTCTCTAACCACTACGCTATTTAACAAGGGGTGGGTAGTCAGTCAGTCACTCACTCACTCCCTCACTCACTCAGTGACATTCGCTCTTCTTGGCCGGCAAAAAAAGTTAAGTGCCAGTGGAATGTCGTTTTATCATTTTTGGGGCATGCCGTTACTTCCCAGCCAATCCCGTTCCAGCCAATCGCCTTCTGCGAGGCAGCCTTTCCTCCTTGGCTTATTTTGTGAATGCGCATTTTACCTGGATGATATTATACATAGCGTAGCAGAAGTACGCCGCAAGGAGCAATGTTTGCTTACTGTAAGAAACTATAATGGCAGCTAGAGACCAGGACAATCAGTTTCTCCCTTGTCTACTACAGCATATATGCACTACGAAAACGGCAAAGCGAAAGAAGACTTAGACCAACTCTCTGTAGCTAACTACCAGGAACCCTAAGCTAACGTTAGCAAGGGTAAGAAGAACATCGTCGAACTTTGAGTTAGTGCTTTTTTTTTGGGACGGGTATATTCCATTTTTCATATTTTTATTCGGAACGTGATTCTCTATGGGACGCTGGTGCGGAACCACTTTCTGACGGGTGAGTAATTACAAAATGCTGTAATTGTTTTTTTTATTGAAAAAAATCCTACATAGTGCAGCTTACAATTTTTTCAGATGTAACCAATAAATTTGTCTAACTACTGTACTGTAGCTATCTGGCTAAAACATTGCCACCATGCAACCAAAACTAGGAGCACAGAAATGGAAGGTTAAATCGAAAAGCGAACGTCTAAATATGTGTAGCAGTTAAGGAATGGCTGATCGGGACTGAGTAGGTTATGAATTGAAAAGATGTGACATAATTTATTACCTGTGTTGAAAACAAAAGGATTTGAATGTGGCCTAGTTATGAATTAAAACATTAAACAATAAAACGTTTATGACCTTTTTTTTGGACAGTAATATAATTAGTATTAATTTATTTTTTGGCCCGTGGTTTGGGTCCTAAACATTAAATTCTGTCCCGGGCCCTGTCTTTCATGTCGGCATCACTGGATCGTTCCAAGGGGTTTGCTAATGCAGTCAACTTTGTTAGCAGGTCTATTTTGACTTTCCAGCCTTCCTTAGGATGCTTCTTATTTCTATTCTATTCCTGTTTTCATTTTTGCCCATCTTCTAGAGATCTGGACCAGTAATCTTGTCACAGATGATGTTTGTCAGATAGAGAGAATGGCGTTGTCATTGTTTCTCAGAGAGTGTTTACCCTGAACCCATGCAGGCTTGATGTCTCTGATGGCTTGTTTGGCCCACAGAAGTGATGTTGTTGTTGTTATTGGTCTGTATTTGGAATGTTACAACTCCTAGCAGAGAGAATGAGAAGGAGAGAGAATATAAGTGGAACATGAGAGGATATGAGAGAGAATATATGAGTGAGAGAATATGAGAGCAGGGTGGGGGACTGGAAAGGTTACCAGTGTAGCTCATTGACGAGTTCCCAAAACCTCCTATTGAAAAGCACATTATTGACTTGGAGGGAAATACTACAATGAGAACTGACTGAGCCCAAGTATGTGGCATGAAGGTACACATTTATTTTGAAAGATTTTTTATCTGATTGTATTTGTCAATACAACTATATCCAGCCTTTTCTAACAACATGTACTATGAAAATGCATCCGATTCAGGCAAACATGGAATTTGTTAGTGATTAATATCTCATTGAGAGAAGGAAAACATCCATTACGGAAAATGCTTTCATAAAAATAGTTCTGCCATTGAACCGTGAAGACCGGTACCAGCACTCAACTAATTATCGGATCTAATTCACACTGCTGGGCCAAACAACCTTTTGTTGAGAATGTCATGCTTGTATGGCACTGAAAATCCTTCTTCCATGCCAGCATGTTTCACTGGCTCAACTGCTGGTCTCTCACTTAACCTATCTTCTATCCAACTTGATTTTTTTTCTACTTCTGTGGTTTTCCTAGAGATTAACTGATTCTTATCTATCATTTACCTATTAAGGAGTGTTAGGATACACAGACACTCCCTTTCCTTTCCTTCAGGTCTAAAGTTGCGTGAAATGTAAACAGAAATACCAGGAGATGGAGGGGGGCATTTTCGATAGCTTCCTCTCAGATGCTGAGATGCTGGGTTTTTAATGCATTCCTGAGACTATTAGGATGAAACGCTCCCTGCACACCTTCAGATTGTTACTTTAGATTGGCTTTGAAGTTCTCAGGAAGTCTGGGGTACTGCACTGGGGTCTAAATCAGTAACATCTCCAGGACGTTTTTATCTCCAATTCTTATTACAGCAGTGTTGTGACGGCATCAATGAAGTCCTGTTTTCTTTTCATGGCTTCGTAGCACTAGCAGGTATGTGTTTCTGATAACTGCATAATGAAAATATGGCACAATCCTTTTTTCATTTGTGCTATACAGTGTCTCCAAATAGCACCATACAAAGAAAATAAGTGCCTCTTTTCATCATAGTCAAGGATTATGCTGAAAGAAATGAAAGTGTCTTGGTTTCAACCTCATCTCATGATGATGTGATAGATATCAACCTATTAGTGTTTTATGTAAACAGACACAGGAAACAATTTTGATTGCTACGGATCACTCAAGGAGCATCTGTGAATCTAACCAACTTGCTTTGTTAGACGGTTTGAAATAGCTGAAGACTAAATGTTATTGGTTCTTCTCTGTAAAAAAAAAAAAAAGCTTGGGGAATTTTTGAAATAATTTTGGCCTATTGAACAAGCGAAAATGAAGACAGACAGAAAATAAAATCTCTAGTTGACGATACCATCTTTGATGATTAAATCTAATTGACGATTAAGTCTCTAATTGACAAGGGATGGCATGATGCTATATGCTGTTCAAATCACTTATGGTTTTCTGCAAAATATAGGCTATTTGGGGTTAGGCCATACTAAGCCTCACACAGGTTTACAAAGGAACACAAAAGGACCCTGATGCCTGGAGTGCATTATCTTGATCACTGAAACTGTAACCTATAACCTGATTAAGCATCTCATAATAGGCTCAACCTGCAAGCATTTCATTGCGCTGTGGACTCTGTGTATAATGTGTAGGCTATATATCCGATAAACAGACTTGAACTTGCTAGTAGACTTTAAAGACTTCACATGGTTCCTTGACAAAATGTTATGTCCTGTTGCTGTTCAAAATCAAGTCATTGAAATGTATAGGCCTACACATTCCAATTAATATTTTTCCCACAATATAGTAGCGGGGTTACAGGTTCAACAATTTGACAAAGTTCTAATAAAGCTGTCTACAGCCATTCTTGGATTCTCCGTCGCTGTTGCATTCTGTCCTCTTAGACACGGGCGCACAGCTGCGCACCTCTCTAGGTGACAATTCAACAAACCCACCACAACTGGACACGTTGAAATCTAATATACTTTGCAAATGTTTTATGTAGTCTATTGCAGCGCGCAGTGTCTCCACTTTGCTGAGTCGTTTGTCCTCAAATTCCTGTGGAAGATGTTCCCGGAGCCGCGCGTAACCCTCGTTTACGCAGCGTACGCGCTGCCGTTCCCTCTCGTTCCGTTTACGGATGAACGCTGGTTCGAAGGAATAGTCATATACACCGTTGTGCCCTTGTAAAGGGAAATATGATAGGCTCCCTGCAAATCTCTGACCGTACACAGGATCCAGGAAGGTTGTTGCGTCCAGAGGATATGGAAGTCCAAACGCGTCCGAGTAATGCGCTCTCTGACGATCCATGGAGAGGCTGAACGCTATGGGTTGGACTTGGACGTATGGCACGCGCTCGAAAAATCCTTTCGTGTGTTCAGACATCTCTCTGAAAAGAAAATATTAATTTAGGGTAACATTATTTTGATGGTATGTGTTATAACATACACCGGTATCCTACAGAACTATACCAACCCACGGTTATATTCTAAATAGCCTTTTCTGACTTATCTAGCCAATTATATCCTATCATATTATTGGTTAACTTTCACGAATCTTACATTTGGAACACCCAAAAGCCATTCGAAACCACGGTAAAACATAGTACAGATACAACCATTTAATTTACGAGCAAAGCTTACCTCCTCACAGAGTCTTCATAATCTTCCCTCATCGTACGTTATCTCCTATCCAAGTTAATGTTTGAAAATCGACAGCTTCAGGTGATTTGTAACCTGTTGTTAAAATACAAGTTGTCATATCCCCTTGCCTTCCTGTTTTTTTCAAGTTTTTGTTGGTTATGTTGATAATGATGCCAAGTGGGTGTCATCCAAAAATGGGCGGGGAGAGAGTTATATGCATCTTTTCTTTGAAGACAAACCTACAGTAACTTTAAGGATTATTATTGGTGGGAAAGTAATTATGGATACACATATGACAGTAACATAGTAGGGCCAATGGGAGACTTGTGTATTAAATACGAGTCTAAATAAATACATTTGAGTTAATTTTTTTAAGTTTTGGAACGGTTGCTAAAAACAGTTTGTTATAGTGATGAAATGCCAAATCTGACGCTTTTACAAAACTGACCTTGGATCTGTATTTCCAGTCGCCATGCACCGCAGCGCACAGCGCATGCTCAGTATGTAAAGCTGTCATGGACCAGAACATAGGGGAATTATTTTGGTATGTTTTCTTTCATGTTTAGCTGCTGTATGCTAGATTATTTTTTTGCGTAAAGATACAGCTGCATAGCATTGTCTGTGAATGTTCGAAGATATGGTGAAATGGTGATCGTAACGTAACGTTTGCTGGCTCAAAGTGGTGTATGCTTTGGTTTTCTTGATACCTACTTAGCTGCGCTAGCTATCATTAGCTAGCAACTCATTACATTAGCAATTATATAGCTGTGAGTAAACCATATAACTATGTAAACACGTGAACGTGCTTTTGTCATAATGGCTACACGTATCTGTTCGTTTGTGGTGACTCTGTCAGCTGCAGAGCTGTGATTATTTTGTTTCAACTAAGTTTGCTAGCTACCTTAGCCATATGTGCTAGCTAGCTAAGCAGCTGTACTTAGTTCATGCTTAGTAACTTAACTTTGCCAACAAACGTGGTTGAATGGGCTACACAGGTGTACAGGTCTGTGGCTCTAATTTGGCAATACATATTTACACACGAGGTATTTGCGTATGACAGCTAGCATTTTAATACATTTACACCAATGCCATATTTTTCTGTAGGGTTTTGAATGTGACGAAGCAAATTGATGAATGATCTGCGTCTCTTCTCCAGCTTGCAGAATGCACATATTTTTCACCATCTTGGATGATCACTTACTGTCAAAGTCAGGTACCCAACCAGTGTGGTAGTTTTCCTGCATATTTTATTCTGCCACATAGGGCATTGTACAGGTTTTTCTTAATATTTTGAACTTGTTGTTTCCTCTTAAGAATGAATGACATGAACCTCAGTCCTGTTGGGATGGACCAGCTTAGCGTGCCCTCTGTGAGTTCCAGTCATCTCGGTCTGCCCACATCCCCAACCCACAATCCCATCACAACACCAGGTAAAACATGCAAACTGTATTTTATTTGTTTACATAATTAGGTGGTTTTCACACTAAAATGGTTTGGAGCGTTTGTTTTCCAAACTCTGACACGTTTTTCCTCTTAGTTTGGTTCGTTTGGACCGGTGTGAACACTTTTGGGATATCGCACTAAACAACCACGCTCAAAAAAGGGTGATCTTGGTCCAATTCCATTCATACCGTAGTGTGGTTCACTGCAGGTGAGAACACAGGCCGGACAAACACAGGAAAAGTCGCGCAGTATTATTGTATTTCTTTTTTCAAAAAGGATATTTTTCAGGCGTTTTTTTAATGCTTTATTTGACAGGAAAGTGTTGAGTTTTTACTGATTTTCGCAGTGGGTCAGATTTGAAACCATGCTACAGCAGTATGTGTGCATCGTGCTACAGCAGTATGTGTGCATCGTGCTACAGCAGTGCGTGTGCATCGTGCTACAGCAGTGCGTGTGCATCGTGCTACAGCAGTGCGTGTGCATCGTGCTACAGCAGTGCGTGTGCATCGTGCTACAGCAGTGCGTGTGCATCGTGCTACAGCAGTGTGTGTGCATCAGAGCTAGCTGCTCAGACCGCTGGATCACCGTAGACAAACGACCAGAACTAACTTTATCTCTCTGATATTCTGAGTAGTAAAACATTTATGAGCACATTTAATGCATATTATGAGAAATGGATGTTACTCTGGGGCTATAGGCTGCTGAATACAGCCTATTAACTTAGTCTACAGTAGACTGGCTTTGTGCTTTTTTTCACAAATGTTGTTGCTAAACTAAACAAAAGCAAAAGTCATATGAAATGTGGGACATGTGTTATGCTTGTTTTAAATATAGATGGATTTCACGTGAGCATTTCATGTGTGCAATTTTCGCCAATAAACAAATTACTGGCGTGAAGGTGTTTTCTTGGGGGGTATTTTAGTTCAGGTTTGGTAAAAAAATATGTTTATATATTACAGTGAAACTAAGATTCCAACTTTGATTTTAAACAATAGCTCAGAAGTGTGAAAACGACATTACTGTTGATAAAGTTGCGTTTTTCTGATACATTAATTGTATCCCCCTTCTCATCAGGCATGCCTGTGGCTATTCCCAGCCTGGGTCCCTCTCTTGGATCCCTTCCCTCCGCTCTGTCCCTCATGCTGCCAATGGGACCTCTTGGGGACAGAGGGGTCATGTGTGGCCTTCCAGAGAGGAACTACTCGCTACCTCCTCCTCCCTACCCACACCTGGAAAGTAGCTACTTCAGACACATACTGCCAGGTACGGCTGAGCGTGTTTCTTTACAGCTGTGTAAAATTACCATTATTTATTGCAAGGACCTGGTTAGCTGACATTCTTATTACTAATATGTGTATCTGGATTGGACATGACACACTCTACCTTTTTCTCTATCAAGGTATCCTGTCTTACCTTGCAGACCGGCCTCCCCCTCAGTACATACACCCCAGTAGCCTTAACATGGACGGGACTCTCTCTGTGTCCAGTCAGAACCCCACAGGCATGGACCCTTACAGTGGCCCTGGGGGGCCCATGGAACAAGGCCTGGTGTCCCTGGACTCGCGGCAGGTCGGCGGTCAGGGGGACCTTCACCAGGGCGGGGGCCACGAGGTGCAGCTGGACTCCACCGGGCTGAACATGGAGTCCCGGGTCAGCAGCCCCATATCCCCGGACCAGATTGGTGAGGAACTGGCCAACATGGACGGGGTAGTGGGTTCAGAGAGCCAGCAGCAGCTCGGAGGGAGAGGCCAAAGTCACGAGGGGCTGAGTGGAGTGGACTCATCCGGGGGTGTGATGCCCCTGCACCGACCCGGCCTGGAGCTTCCCGTGGCTATGGAGCCAGAGCACCTAGGTGGCCGGGTGGGGAACTCGGGGGGCGGAGGCGGAGGGGGACTGGGGGAATCTTTACACGGCTCAGGAGAGCTGAACCCCGGGGGGGTGAGTGTGGTGCTCACCCAGTCCCAGCTGGAGCCCGTGTCCCTCCACGGTCACTCAGGCATGGGCCTGGAGCCAGTCAATGTGTCCCCCATCACGACAGAGGTGTCCCTGGGGCCAGAGAACAGCCTGGTGCTGGTCAACAACGCCCTGCAGATGGAGGACTCCACCTCCAATAAGGAGAACATGGTCACTGCCTTCACCATTTGTGAGTGAGGGAGAGGACATATTGGGTTCAGTGTAGCTGAGCTTTTGCACAGCTCTGCATGTCTTTTTATTGTGGTAAACTAGCCTTTTGTGTCTTCTGCGGGGGATTCTATATTCCGTTGGCCTAAATCGTGTGTGTGTGTGTGTGTGTGTGTGTGTGTGTGTGTGTGTGTGTGTGTGTGTGTGTGTGAGAACAGGGTGTACTCTGTGCGAGCGCTCTTATCCCTCCGACTGCCCTGAGCACGGCCCAGTCACCTTTATCCCTGACACGCCCATCCAGAGCAGAGCTCGCCTCTCCCTGCCTCGCCCACTCTGCCTCCGCATCTCTGTAGCTGATGAGCCTTTAGGTATGAAAACCCCTGTATAAAATCCCTTTTCCATTTCCTGTTTCTCGCAGTATGTCTCCTGTATCCTCTCATTGTTATCCTCTCATTGTAGCTTATTTGATATTGCCTGAAGACACAGTTCTTACACTGCTCTACTGTTCACTACTTTTGTCTGAAACTGCTGTAGGTGATGTCATGTGCTGTCATCATAATGATGGGTGTTGTTTAAATTAAATAATTATTAACAGTCTTAGTATTAAAGCATTAATAACACATTTTCGGAACACTGATTTACCCAAGTATCTTCTTACTCTGGGTCAACCCCTCCGTTTCTGGGATGTTTGCATTCTGCAAATGGTCAGTAAGGGTGTCAGATTGTGCAGAAGAAAAGTTTGTAAACAGTGAATATGGTTAGCCTGGCAACATTTGCCCCTACACAAAAATCTGTGTGCGTGTATGTGTGTGTTAGGAGTGTTTGCTCGGGATGTGATACCTCCCAGGACCTGCTTTGGTCCCATGGTGGGGCAGCACTGTAGCAATGTTGACCTGCAAGACTGGCCGGACAAGGACACACCGCAGATTTGGAAGGTCAGTGGATCTTGCTATAATGATTTCACCCACTTTAATACCATGTCAGTTGTGTGGATTAAGAAGAGGTTGCTTTGTTTCAGATGTTCCACAACAACGTGCTAGAGTTCTGCATCGTGACCACAGATGAGAACGAATGCAACTGGATGATGTTTGTCCGCAAGGCAAGGTAGTTCAAACTTGGGTGAAGCCAAAAAAAAAAAGTTTTCCCCTTTGAGCCATAATGGCTTCCAATCAGATCTGACACACACTGTCCCTGTGAGCAGAACCCAAGAGGAGCAGAACCTGGTGGCCTACCCTGACAACGGCAAGCTGTTCTTCTGCACATCCACAGAGATCCTCCCAGATCAGGAGCTGCTCTTCTACTACACCGTTGACTACTGCGGACAGTTGGGGCTTCCTCGCATCCCCGAGGGCCAGGTGTGCCAGTGTGGCAAAGAATGCCAGTCCTATGCCGAGCTCAAATCTCACCTGAGCAGCCACGACAACAACAGCCACCCCCATTGCCACAGCCCCAGTCAGGACGCCAAGCTGCCCGGCGGCAGCACATCCTCGTCCCCCTGGCCGTGCCACTCCCACAACAGCGGCCACTCGGACAGCGCCGACAACTCCGGCTCGGGCAGGCACGGGCACGAGAAGAAGCACAAGTGCAGCATGTGCTCGCGGGCGTTCACCACGTCCACCAAGCTCAACGTGCACTTCATGGGGCACGTTGGGATGAAGCCGCACAAGTGCGAATACTGTGGCAAGGCCTTCAGCGATCCCAGCAACTTGCGGATGCACCTGAAGATTCACACGGGTAGGAGACGGTGCCGCGTCACTGTGTCAGCCTCTGAGGTTGTATTTAGGTTTAGTTGTGATATCAAAGTAAATGAATGCATGTTGTTTCTATCGAAGCCACGGCGATGATGTGGCCTGCATTTGCCCCTTGTTTCTCGCACTCATACGTTCTGCGCTCCGACCAGGTCAGAAGAACTACCGGTGCAACGTGTGCGAGAAGTCTTTCACTCAGAAGTCCCACGTGGCGTCTCACATGATGATTCACACGGGAGCCAAGAACCTCAAGTGTGATCTGTGTGACAGGATGTTCATCAGGAAGCAGGACCTGAAGCAGCACATGTTCACACACACACAGTAAGAAAGAACCAAGTTATTTATTCAAGCTTTAGTGCCGAGTGTTATTCCTGACAATGAGCCCTGTTCTCAGCTAGTTAATACCATGTAACCATGGCCCGTTTGTACTTAGATACATGTTCACAAATACAGTACAATTTACCATTTAGCTTTAAGTCATTTAGCGGATTCACTTATGGTATTGAGTGCCACTCAGCTGGGAACACAGGTCAAACTCAGGGACATGGAAAACTCCTGGAAAACCTATATATCTGGAATTCCGTCAGTCAATTTCCCTTTGTTCTTATGTCATTGTCTCTCCTCCCTCTGCGCTATTTTCCCCATATCTCTCTCTCCCATCGCATCCTTTTCCCAACGTGCAGAGAGCGCCAGATTCGCTGCCCCAAGTGCGACAAACATTTCTCGAGGACTAACCACCTAAAGAAGCACTTGAACTCCCATGAGGGGCGACGGGACTACATCTGTGAGAAGTGTGAGAAGGCCTTCCTCACGAAATACCACCTCACCAGACACGTGAAGATCTGCAAGGGCCCCAAGACTGACCGAGGGGCCCAGCAAGAGGAAGAGGGGGAGGAAGAGGAGGATGAAGACGAGGACGATGAAGAGGTGGAGAGACTGATTGATCCGGATAGCAGAGAGGACTGTGGGTTAGAGGGTTATGATTCTGAAAAACCGCTGTCACCTCACCCTTGACTGACTTCACCCAGCCTGTGTTTATTTATTTACTTGCAAATTGTTCATTGTTTTGCCAAAATCTGTGTTGTGTCACTACATGGTGGATATTTCTCTTCAACTCTGAATTGGGCACAAACAAGGATAATCCTGATTGTGATGTAAAGGGATATCTCTTGGTTACTTTTTATGGGAAAAGTTAAAAGCAGCAGATATCATTGTGTTTTAACTCAAAAGAGGTGGCCTTTAGTGGTTTCTTTTAATTTTATTTGTTTACAGTAGTCATCTATGTATGGAATAGATACTGAGTTGAAATTTCTTTGGATGATCACTAGACCAATTTTCGATTTCATAATGTTTTACAGTACATCAATAGCCCTAGAAAACAGGTTACATATTTAGTTATAACAATATACTTGGAACAATGTTACTTGGCCAAGTTTTAGCAGCCCCCTCTAATCTTATTCACAGATGATGATCATTTCTTGGGCACTTCTCTGAGTTTCAAATGACCACATTTCCATCAGAAACAAAAAATGACAGATACCGTCCAAAGTGGTCCATGTGCTGCTTAAAATGGTTCAGCAATGGGTCACAGCATAACTAGCAAAGTTGCTAAATTGTTATACCAGCGATGGAACGGGGGCAACAAAATTTTACTGTTTCAGTGGAAGTCAATGAATTAGTAGACCAGACCCAGCTGTTGTCACATTGGTGTTTATTGTAAAGCCACCTCTATAGTATACTGGAGTTGGCCATTTTACTTTTTCCAGTGGTTAACAGCCTAATTTATCTTTTTGTTTATCCACATCTTTGGTTTATACAGTGACCCCTGATCCACAATGAATTTCAGAAAACGCCCTAGGTATTCTTTTCAATCATTTTTAAACATACCTCTTCACTCAGAGTAGATTTTAGGGAAATGTTAAGACTCTGATCAGAAAAGCAACAAATATCACAATGGTAAAACATTTGATGACACCATAAATGTATAGGACACTTTTTTATCACTTTGCCTATCCTCCTAATTATTGCCTAACATGTTGGAGGCATATGATAGGCCTAAATTTGTTATATAGGTGATAAAAAAACTTGTTACTACCCTTCAACAACGTAATTGATTTGGCATTGTATTCCATGCTTTATAGTCATTTAGTCAGTTGCCAGTAGTATGTTGCGTATAACGTTTTAATGGTCTATCATCCTTATAAATATTAAAGGTAAGATAAAGTAGATGCTTTAGTTTCTATTGACAAATATATAGGCATGCCGAATTTGGGCATATTTTGAAACAATGTGATATTGTGGTCTGGTGTGATTATATTCTACAAAAACTGTAATCCACCATATTGGTGATTGTGTACATTTTAGTACAACTGATTTCAGTTAGGAGAAACATGAACTAATTCAAAGTCAGGTGCCCATGATGGTATGGGGGCCAGATCAGAAATGAAGCCTGTGGGTAACGCCCCAGTCCTTTAAGTCTTCTGGTGTCCACATAGTCCACTCACGTCTGACTTCTTCACTGCCCTGGGGGATTAGGATTAGGCCCCAGTGGCCCTCCAATACCACCTCCAGGAGTCTCCCATCCAGGGACAAATCCTGCCTCGAGGTCAGCCAGCAGTGGAAAGCACAGTGCTATGCTGCTGGCAGTTGAATAATATACTGAATGTTGATGAAATAATCAGAACATTTTGAGTATTATCCTTGTAGTTAAATAGTATTTTGTCATATTATGAATAGCTTATACCTTATGGGAATTCATTGACAAAGGCTTGGATGTTTAAAAAAACTCAATCAGTTGTCTATAGATTCCACTGGCTTGCTGACATTTTCTATCAACACAACTGGTAATAACCGCTCATAAACTGTCTCATTTAATTGGTTACTTGAAAAATTGTGATTGATGGTATGACTAAAGACACTTTGATAAATAGCTATTACTTATACCCATAAAAGGTCACAATTGTTCCAGCCTTAGCATTTATGACCAATCTACCATCAATGGTATAGGCCTACTCTTATCTGAGACTTTTTGTGGATACATGCCACAATGAAACGCTGTTCAATGAATGTTGAAGAAGCATAGCCACATTGTGATGTCAGTCATTTATTTTTTATGAATGTGCAAATATATGAATAATGTGAAAAGTCCCTGGTTTTCTTATTGATATGATATAAGGATAAAGCAACAACTTTTTACATTTTACATATAGTACAATCCGTATTTGAGCCGGCTTATACAGGTGCATCTCAAAAAATTAGAATATCGTGGAAAAGTTCATTTTTTCCGTAATTCAAATCAAATAGTGACACCATATATTCTAGATTCACTTCACAAAAAGTGAGTCATTTCAAGCCTTTTTTGTTTCAATCTTGATGATTACGGCTTACAGCTCATGGAAATAAAAAATCCAGTATTTTGGATTCACACTCAAAACCATTGGACTCAGTCTGCAGTTTTTACACCGAGCCACCAACTTCAGCCACAATACCTTGACACACCACTTGTCTACTTACTAGGGCTGTCAAAGTTAACGCGTTAACGCATGCGATTAATTTAAAATGCTTAACGCCGTTAATGTTTTTGTCGCCATTAACGCATTATATTTTTTTGAGCCTCAGAACCATAGCTAATGCTAGACTTGAGCGGGAGCTGTCACTTATTGATTTGCAACAGTATACGGGTAACTTTATTTGGCACTTGACTTGTGCTGAAGTGGTCGAGAGCGCTTCACATTAGCTTTTTTCAATATAGCAATGTGGAGTAGCTCATGTATTTATGTCGTGAATCGTGTTTACTCGCCACTTGTCAGTGAATCCTGCCGTTAAATGGAGCGGCAGCGCTTTTGACAACGGCATGCAGTTTATGTGAGAATGTGGTGAACATTCTGCGCTGTTCCAAGTTGGATATAGGAATATCTACAAGAACAGCCGTGCCTTTCTGACTCTTTGCTGAAGCTGATCCCTAGACGCTGCGTGTGCACGAATCCACCTGTTAACCTGGCTTTTAACATGGTAAGTTATTTTATGTTGTTGCTAAACTAAACCAGACATTAATTTCGTCCCCAGTCGCTTTCCCCCTAAAACATTTATAATCGCCCAACTAACAACTTCTTTGGTGCATAAATAAATTACATATGTGATCCTGATTAATATTTGTGGATGAACATCCCTGGCTACCTTGCCTACCTTATGCCTTTGCCTATTTAAGTAATCTACCTTATGGCATTTGGAAATCATTTTATAAAGGCACACGTATTTGTCTGTGGCCAAACACCTATCAAAAAACCTAATTGTTTGCAGGCCCTGAACCCCATTCTAACCACATTTTAGCCTATTCCAAAGTGTATTACCTTGAATTCAAAAGCATAGGTGTGATTCAGTGTTGGATAACATGCCTGCAGATTTCCTGATAGAGGGGCTGATGGGGGTTTTAAACAGAATCCTAACATAATTGTTATTTTACTTAGTGCCTTGATCAAGAGCACAGTGACAGAAGATGGTAGAACTATTGGATCATAGACCAGCAACTTTCTATTTAGATTTACATGGGATACCAATAGATTCTGCCCATTATTGTGATAATTTGAGGGGAGACTTTTAAGGGCCATGACATACCCTGTTCTAATGGACCAACTTGGAAAAATTCAGATCCTGTACTTATTTTATTTAAAATCAAGTAATGTTCCTAGTTTACAATAAAACGAAATGACTTTAACATAATGCATTGCTTTTTAAACAGAAAATTGTTTATTTAGGACTAAATTTGAACACATTCTAAAATTGCGATTAATCGAGTTTAACTACAGATGTTTATGCGATTAATCGCGATTAATTATTTTAGTCAGTTAACAGCACAAATATATAGTGCTGTCAAATAGTGCTTGTCAAAAAGTTGAAAAGGAAAGTTTTGAGTGAGGAACAGAAGCGTTCTATTTGCAGTGGTCTCTTAATTTTAACCCTTCTGTTCCTCACTCAAAACCTTCCTTTTCGACTTTCTTGGAAAGGAGAGAAAAAGGTGACGTGATCTCATAATTTTTTCCGGAGCTGTGTGTGTGTATATATATATATATATACAGGTGCTGGTCATAAAATTAGAATATCATCAAAAAGTTGATTTATTTCAGTAATTCCATTCAAAAAGTGAAACTTGTATAATGCATACATTCATTCCACACAGACTGATATATTTCAAGTGTTTATTTCTTTTAATTTTGATGATTATAACTGACATCTAATGAAAACCCCAAATTCAGTATCTCAGAAAATTAGAATATTGTGAAAAGGTTCAATATTGAAGACACCTGGTGCCACACTCTAATCAGCTAAAAATGTGCTATGACACACCTATGAAACAACACAGTCTTTGGGTAACATCTAAAAAAGTTATGGGATTGACCAGTCTGAACTGTTGGGTTATCAAGCTTTTCCTCTAGACCAGTGGTTCCCAAACCTCTCCTGGGGACCCCCCAGCCATCTCACAGTTTAGTTTTTGCCCTGAACTAGCTCACCTGATAAGGGTTTGTTAATTAGTTCATACGTTGATTTTGGTGTGCTAGCTCTGGAAAACATCTAATAGATGGAATTGCTGGGTGAGGAGAGGTTTGGGAACCACTGGTCTAGACCGTGCCATTCAGCTTGTAAAACAATTATAGTTGTAATTGGTTTCAGTCCATGGTAATTGTCAATAACATTTATTGGTTATTACATGATTACACACCATGCCAGGCATAAATGTAAGGTCTTCTTAAGCCCCTTCTTTTGCAAGACTTTTAGACAAGTCTAGCAGATGGTAATGATCAGATTCCCTCAGCATTTGCTTGAGTGCAAAGTTCTGTTAAATTTTACCAATCATTGTGTCTGATCATACATTCATACAGGTGCTGGTCATAAAATTGGAGTATCATCAAAAAGTTGATTTATTTCAGTAATTCCATTCAAAAAGTGAAACTTGTATAATGCATACATTCATTCCACACAGACTGATATATTTCAAGTGTTTATTTCTTTTAATTTTGATGATTATAACTGACATCTAATGAAAACCCCAAATTCAGTATCTCAGAAAATTAGAATATTGTGAAAAGGTTCAATATTGAAGACACCTGGTGCCACACTCTAATCAGCTAATTAACCCA
>JACXGI010013427.1:0-20856 GCA_016801175.1 Esox masquinongy | reverse complement strand
GACTGGTGGAGAGCATGCCAAGACGCATGAAAGCTGTGATTAAAAATCAGGGTTATTCCACCAAATATTGATTTCTGAACTCTTCCTAAGTTAAAACATTAGTATTTTGTTGTTGAAAAATGAATATGAATTTGTTTTCTTTGCATTATTTGAGGTCTGAAAACAATGCATCTTTTTTTGGTTATTTTGACCAGTTGTTGTTTTCTACAAATAAATACTCTAAATGACAATATTTTTATAGTAATGTTGTCAGTAGTTTATAGAATAAAACAAAAATGTTCATTTTACTCAAACACATACCTACTCAAACACATAAAACCAGAGAAACTGATAATTTTGCAGTGGTCTCTTAATTTTTTCTAAATAACTACTACTATGTACAAATAAAATAATTTAAATAGCATTTAAACCCAGTTCTTGCAATAATATATTAAACATAAAAATATGCTTTGAGATGTCACTGTTGGAAAAGGGAAAATTGAAAAATGTAGGTGTTCATGAAAAATAATGTAAACTTCTCATATGTTCATGAAAAATAATTTTGAGTTTTTATTCAAAAAAATGATTTCCAATATTTTGTTGCATATACAAACAGCTATAAACTAGGCTACAGTTAATTTATCTAACATGTTTTTTATGGCTTTGCATTCTTGAGTCATGTAGCAGTAGTGAAGTGCTGTTACTATTAGGTGTATTGTGCCTCTCTGTGTGTCTCAATCTCTGCTGAGTGGTCCGGTTCAGGCGGTATCCATCCGCTGGACAGTCTCCTGAATTACCTCCATCTGCAGGGGGACTATTTTCTCTGTCAAAATAGGTGTTGTACCCGGATGATACTTGTATCTCCTCTGCCTGAGGGAGAAAAAAGTGAGTGAAATTTCAGTTTAAAAAATGTATAATTGTTCTGGTAAACTAAATAGGTTTTGCAAATCTCTCAAGACTAATACCTCAAACACATTTACCTCTTGTCCTTAAACTCTGACTCCTGGTAGGGCCTGATGTAGTCCACCCCCTGTCTGGTGATGACACAAATGTCTATGTTGTTGCCTGAGCCCAGGTCACTCATGATGCCAGAGTGGATGGCATCTCGGACCAACTCCTTTGCATCATCCAGCTATTAGTATACAGGAATGGGGGTCAGTGAAGGGTCTGGGACTGAGGGTTGGAAATGTTGTACAGCTCTGCATCCTAGCCTGGTTCCCAGTCTATGTTCAGCTTTTACACCCCAGGAAACATTGTACTTCCTAAGGATGTCCAGAGAACCATGACACAACCTCCTGATGTTCTAGTGGGCCTTTCATTGGCACATGAAACACAGTACAACATGTGTGTTGTTACAGGGACTGGTAAGACAAAATACATCTTTCTTAAGTAACCACAATGCCTTATTTTTGTGGACTGTGGACCTCAAGGACCTGAATGCTGTATACTATTAATGGCTAATCAGCAAAATGTATGACAAACCCTAGCCTGACTGAGGAAAGGTCACTCACCTCCATATTAGGTTTAAATCTATCCTCCAGAATCCCCAGAGCAGCCAAGTCACCAGAGCCTACACAAGAGTCAAACAGAAAGAATGAAGAACCAGCTAATCATGGTCCTAACAATGACAATATGGGTGACTGGTTAGGTAAGTCACAGCATGGGCAGTAACAGATTACATGTAACTGGGATTATACATGATCATTTCACAAAAATGAAGTAACTGTGATCAAGATGAACAATACAGCTTTTAATCAGGATTATAGTTAAGCCCTTAAACACATTTGGGATATTATTCAAATATCAACAGGAATATTTGGTCAAACTTTGTCAACATGGTTATAATTAAGCGCAACATCAAACTTCTCACATGCTCTTGGATAATTCTATTTTCCTGCTGTTTGCCCATTAACGAAGGAGGATCAATTCTTTTGTAACCAACTGGTACAAAATCAGGCCAACAGCAGGCCCAATGGTCAATCAGACCAGTCTAGTTGCCTACTTACTGCTTTATAGCAGCAGTGCAATGGTGGTAATGAGGAGTTTTGTCTAAAACAGAAGGATGTCTGTTGTGGCGTAGATGTGCACTGGAGTCAACAGCCTAGACCACTGGATCACTGTAGACCACGTTAGAACAGATAGTTTTTCTGTAACTGTAATCAGTAACAGATTTTTTGAGTAATCTGCCCAACCCTGCTCTATGACAGTACAGCCAGTCACTCACCCATTGCAAGGTATGTTACTTTGTCTATGTCTCCATAGGGCCCCACTGTGTAGAGATGACTTCCGGTGCAGTCCACCCCACCTAGGATTAGATGGGCCCCAATCTGGCCCCGGTACCTTGGAGACAGACACAGAGACTCTGGGTGAGGATATTAGAAACATCAGACTATAGGAAATCAAATTTAGATTTATTACAGTTACTGCATATTGAAGACACCAAGTATCGAAAACATTAACAAGTTGAGATACATTCATATTTTTTGCACTATATTCCGAGCTGTGGTATTCAATGGCATTAGTGGAGATGACACACACACACACACACACACACACACACACACACAGCCACACACACCTGAATAACATGTCCTGTAGTATGTTTGCGGCCATTACGACACGTGGGTTCCGACCGCTGTCCATAGAGAAGATGGTGAGGTTGGAGGAGAGCAGGTCAGTGGTCTTCTCTGTGTCCGCAGCAGTTCCTGCCCCACAACAGCTGACACAGGGAGTATGAAGGAGAGGGACAGAGGGAGAGACAGGAGAACAATGGTTTAACATCTGCTTTCAAGCAATAACAATAATCAGTGCCATACTGCACATAATAATAATAATACATTAAATTTATTTAGCGCTTTTCAAAGACCCAAAAACTCTTTACAGTACATACATAACAAACAACTACAGATAGAGCAATGAGACAAACGATAGCTAACAAAACAAAAACAAAAAGGGGGGGTGGGTCAAACAACATAGGGCAGGGGCTAGGGATAGGCTTGTTTGAACAGATGAGACTTGAGGTGGTGGATGAAGATGGCAACAGATTTGGAGTCACAGATGAATTGTGGAAGTAGATAAGCCAGACATGGAATATACATTACATGAGATGTAGGACTACTCACTAGATATTGGGGGCGATGTAGTGGATCTTGGCACACATCTTATCAGCCACCACTTCACTGGAGGTGGCCCGGGTGTCTGCTCCCAGAACAACTCCATCCTGCACAAACATGGACCCGAAGGACACTTCATTTTACTGTCAATGTACAAAAAATTTATCATCTGATTTTTTACAGATCGAATCCTCGACTGCATGTATTTTTAGACTTACGAATTACTGATATACAGTGAGGGAAAATATATTTGATCCCCTGCTGATTTTGTACGTTTGCCCACTGACAAAGAAATGATAAGTCTATAATTTTGATGGTAGGTTTATTTGAACAGTGAGAGACAGAATAACAACAAAAAAAATCCAGAAAACGCATGTCAAAAATGTTATAAATTGATTTGCATTATAATGAGTTAAATAAGTATTTGATCCCCTCTCAGTCAGAAAGATTTATGGCCCCCAGGTGTCTTTTATACAGGTAACGAGCTGAGATTAGGAGCACACTCTTAAAGGGAGTGCTCCTAATCTCAGTTTGTTACCTGTATAAAAGACACCTATCCACAGAAGCAATCAATCAGATTCCAAACTCTCCACCATGGCCAAGACCAAAGAGCTGTCCAAGGATGTCAGGGACAAGATTGCAGACCTACACAAGGCTGGAATGGGCTACAAGACCATCGCCAAGCAGCTTGGTGAGAAGGTGACAACAGTTGTTGCGATTATTCGCAAATGGAAGAAACACAAAAGAACTGTCAATCTCCCTCGGTCTGGGGCTCCATGCAAGATCTCACCTCGTGGAGTTGCAATGATCATGAGAACGGTGAGGAATAAGCCCAGAACTACACGGGGGGATCTTGTCAATGATCTCAAGGCAGCTGGGACCATAGTCACCAAGCAAACAATTGGTAACACTACGCTGTGAAGGACTAAAATCCTGCAGAGCCCGCAAGGTCCCCCTGCTCAAGAAAGCACATGTACAGGCCCGTCTGAAGTTTGCCAATGAACATCTGAATGATTCAGAGGAGAACTGGGTGAAAGTGTTGTGGTCAGATGAGACCAAAATCGAGCTCTTTGGCATCAACTCAACTCGCCGTGTTTAGAGGAGGAGGAATGCTGCCTATGACCCCAAGAACACCATCGCCACCGTCAAACATGGAGGTGGAAACATTATGCTTTGGGGGTGTTTTTCTGCTAAGGGGACGGGACAACTTCACTGCATCAAAGGGACGATGGATGGGGCCATGTACCGTCAAATCTTGGGTGAGAACCTCCTTCCCTCAGCCAGGGCATTGCAAATGGGTCATGGATGGGTATTCCAGCATGACAATGACCCAAAACACACGGCCAAGGCAACAAAGGAGTGGCTCAAGAAGAAGCACTTTAAGGTCCTGGAGTGGCCTAGCCAGTCTCCAGACCTTAATCCCATAGAAAATCTGTGGAGGGAACTGAAGGTTCGAGGTGCCAAACGTCATGGCTGTTCAGTCTTTGCATCCATAGCTCCATCTATACATCTGGGAGTGTTTTTCTAAATTTCTCCAGGCCCATCCCAGGTTTTTACAAAGGTTCAGTTACCCAATTTCTTTGTTATTGTATCAATTAATAATTGTAGCTATTGAAGCAGTATTATATTACATTACTTCATTAACTCAAAATGAAATGTCCCCACAGTATGGAATGCTTCAATTACAACACCTCTCACTCTCACCTTGCACACTACTCCAGCTATGGTGGTCCCTGTCTTCATAGGTTTAGGTGCCTTAGTACGTCCTCCCTCAAGCAGACCCTCCAGAGCTACATTTCTTTTCAAAGGGATGATAAAACACACAACATCAATACACACAGTGTACCAAAAACATTAAATCATCCCCTGCATCTACTCGTAGTAACCTGACCAAACTGCTAGTCGATTAACTCCTATGAGTCTTTCTTTGTTAATGGAAATACAGAAAGAATAAAACACATAAATAAATTGGACTTGCGTTTTTTTCTAATATATATTTATCATTATGTTAAACGCGAGGAATTACTTTCACTTTTGATATATACTTGGTATGGCAAGAGATGAGTAATTAACAAGTTTACAATTCAGAAATCGATATTAGCCTATTATTAATGCAAAATCTTACCTGAAAACATTGTCAAAATTAAATCCCGATGGAGGTGTTTCAAGAACATTTGGTAGCGCCATACCTGAAGGTTCTTTTCTTTACTCACTTGGCACTTTCCTACAACCACGAATTTCAAGTCGCATGGGGTCGCTATTTTTTCCTGATCTAATGTGACCTTTTGTGACAGAGGGAAGCAGTTCCATCCCTCTTCAGTCGCTGTTCGGTTAATAATGGAAAGACACTATATGGACTCTAAAATCAAAGGAGTTAGCACAGGCGTAAGTAATGTGTTTTATTATTTTGCATCTAATGATGTTATACAATTTGCTTAGTTAAAGTTGCGATTGAAAGTGCATTTTTCTACCATTTTACCTGAATTTACTAACTTTCTGACGAATTAAATTCTAATTATTTCTTGTGGATTTAGTCATAATACATCAATACCCTCCACCTCAGTTGATATGTAGGGGAAACGTTTAACATTAAGTTCATAAATTCATTTACATGTTCTTGTTCGATGCGAGGGCTGGATTTACTTTCGTTTTCGAGTCATTCATCTATTCAACATTAGGATATAAATGATACTAAACTCTGACCTGGAATCAGTCTATACAAATCCCATCCAACCCCTTTAGGAGTAAAAATGTAGTATGACATTAGATCAAATATATAAAAAATTTAGTATACTACAATGGAAACATATATTGTTGTATAATCTATTTATGATAGGGAATGCTCATCCATCTGATGATAAATAAATGTATTGGTTGTAATGCTCTGCAAATGATTTCCTACAGACCACCATCTTGGCAGTGACATTTAATGGAGGGGTTATCATTGGTTCAGATTCCAGGGCGTCCATGGGAGGGTGAGTAGCCTATTTTCTCCTAGACATGACCTTTCACCTAGACATGACCTTTTACCTAGGCATGTTTGATGATTTTTCTAGTGTCAAAAGGCTGAGACATGCATCATATTGAATAAATCAGCCATAGCTGATAGCAAGATGTACTGTATATTTAAAGATGTCATAAGGAGTATGTCTAATGTATTTCTGTCCACTTCACCTACAGGAACTATGTGTGCTCTAAGACCATCAACAAGCTGATCCAGGTTCATGACAGGATATTCTGCTGCATCGCAGGCTCCCTGGCAGATGCACAGGCTGTCACCAAGACTGCCAAGTTCCAGATCTCCTTACACAGGTATAAACCACCCTGTCCTTAGTCTGTCCCTGTCTTTGTCCGAGTATGTCTCTCTCTGTCCCTCTGGGTCGGCAGCCAGCCTAGTGGTTAAAGAGTCTGAGTAGTAACTGAAAGGTTGCTGTTGCTGGATGGAATCTCAGAGCCAGCAAGGAGAAGGAAAAAATGGGTAGTTCTGTCCTGGACAAGACAGTTAACCTTAATTTCTCCTTGGGTGGACGTCCAATTTCGGTTGGACGTTGTGTGCAATTCACAAATACCCCCTTCCCCAGTCTCTCTGTCAAATTCAGTCAAATCAAATGTATTTTATGACGCCCTTTTTATATCAGTAGTTGCAACAAAGTGCTTATACAGATATCCATCCTACAGCCCCAAAAAGCATGCAACAAGACATTGACGCACAATAGTTCGGAAAAACTCCCTAACAGTGTCTCAGTCTCCAATGTGGTGGTCAACATGACCCAGTCTGGCTCAATATGTCTCATGACGGTCGATATATAAATTATTGTTTTGTTTATATATTGTTCAGTCATTCTTGCTTTATCGGACAGGAAAGTGGTGAAGGTTTTTGCTGAAAGCGCATTTGAACTCACAGTGCAGCAGCACATGACCACATGACCAGCCCAGACCACTTGACCAGCCCAAACCACATGACCAGCCCAGACCACATGACCAGCCCAGACCACTTGACCAGCCCAGACTACATGACCAGCCCAGACCACATATCAACCAACATTTGACATGTGGCCTTACCAGTCATTTGTAGCCAGCCTGCTGCCTCATAAACTACTATAGAAGAGCACACTGAGGAACAATCTTGATTTTGATAATGAAAACATTGCCTTAATGTGCATCTGTCCTATATGGTCAGTATCCAGATGGAGTCCCCTCCTCTGGTGAAGGCAGCAGCATCCATGTTGAAGGAGCTGTGCTACAACAACAAGGAGGAGCTACAGGCCGGCTTCATCACCGCAGGCTGGGACAAGAAGAAAGGCCCACAGGTGAAGCCGTAGAGAACAACATGAAGGCACACACAGGCACATACGTATAGACAAGTTCATTAAAACGTAAATAGAACACATACTCACTGTTGTCTGACCTGTAGGTTTACACCGTGGCCCTGGGCGGTCTGTTACTCAGTCTGTTGTCTGACCTGTAGGTTTACACCGTGGCCCTGGGCGGTATGTTACTCAGTCTGTTGTCTGACCTGTAGGTTTACACCGTGGCCCTGGGCGGTCTGTGAGTCAGTCTGTTGTCTGACCTGTAGGTTTACACCGTGGCCCTGGGCGGTATGTTACTCAGTCTGTTGTCTGACCTGTAGGTTTACACCGTGGCCCTGAGCGGTATGTTACTCATTCTGTTGTCTGACCTGTAGGTTTACACCGTGGCCCTGGGCGGTATGTTACTCAGTCTGTTGTCTGACCTGTAGGTTTACACCGTGGCCCTTGGCGGTATGTTACTCAGTCTGCCGTTCACCATCGGCGGTTCGGGGAGCACCTACATCTACGGCTACACCGACGCCAAATACAAACCTGACATGAGCAGAGAGGAGTGCCTGCACTTTGCTACAAATGGTAAAAGTGTATTTTTTGTTTTTAATTCTGAATAACTGAATCCCAAATATAGGGGGATTGAGTGGAGAAAAAATATCAATGCCCGCAGAACAGCCTACCTTTAAAATGCCTACCTTCAAAATGTTTTATGGAAATGAAGGCTATCCTGTATGATTTCCTGACATTAGCTGCCCACCAGTTGCTGTTAACCCCCACTGTAAAAAGTGTGGTTAACTTTCCTGTTAAAGTCAAAGGCTTCGTTAATTATCAGAGTGGCACTGTTTTCATAGATGATGGTAGATGCAAATGTTTTTACTGAATTAAAAACTTCTTCCAGGGAAGAGTAATTGTGAGATAATAGAGTTGATTTTTGCCATAACATTTTGGATTTAGAGGTTACATTTAATAAGATATCTGTGGGTTTTTTGATGGAATTGTTGATGCTGGATCACAAGAGAGCTGTTTTCCAAAAGTGTGGAAAGACATGGTCTCATAACCACCTCTGTCTGCAATCTGACATATTTTCTCTTTCCTTCCTCCCCTGTCTTTCTCCCCCCCCCCTCCAGCTCTTGCCTTAGCTATGGGCAGAGACAATGTCAGCGGGGGCGTGGCACACCTGGTAGTGATCACAGAGGGGGGGGTGGAGCATGTGGTCATCCCTGGAGACAAACTACCCAAGTTCCATGATGAGTAGAGGGACACTTCAATCAACCAATCAGCTATGACATGACATCTGTAAAAAATAATAGCGTCCAACTATTCACTGTGTTCTTCTTACATACAGAACTTGGTGTTCATAGACCTGGCTGACATCAGTTGTGGGACTTTGGTTAGAAATGAACACTTCAGGAGATCAATGTAAAAAGCAAAAATCTCTGCATTTGCTTGTGTTTTTTCATATTCACACTGTGTTGACTGAATATCTCTGTATGAAATCAATTAAATCACTCTGACAGAAAATCAGATGGAATAATCCCTATTTACCTATTATCTCATTAGTAATAGAACATTTGTAATTGTGACAAGCATGTCATACCTAATGTATTATATGACAACCACACAAAAATAACTGCAATTTAGTTGCCTATGTATTTGGAAAATAGTAGCCTAAAACTGTTTTGCAGTTATATATCAGTATGCATTTGTGCCAGAGAAAGTCTAAAAAGAATGAATGCCAGCAATGCAAGTCGCAGACTATTCTCTACACTAGTGGGGGCCTGATGTGGAGTTTAGTGCCTAAAATTTGTAACTGACATGATCCTCCTCAGCTTCAAACCCGAAGCCCTAAGACTGTTAAACAAGAGTGACGATTGGTTATTAAATGGTTACCCAGCTATCTGCATTTGTCCTCATTTTTGTACTATCCCTGTATATGCGCACACTCTGTATTACTATTTACTTCCAATTGCATGTTTGATAAAGGGTCGGTAAGGTAAGTATTTCACTGTTAGTCTATACAAGCTGTTAACCAGGCATATAACAGATGACATTTAATATGATTCGGCACGCTTCATGCCTTGTCAGACCCTGGATGGAAGATGTTGGAGGTCCAGTTGGTGGCATTCTCCTTTTTGGTCTAACTATCAAATCCTAATGTAGCAAGGCAGTGAATGCGACATTGCCATTCAAGATTGTTTCATATTTTCTCTGTAATACCCTGTAACTTTAATATATTGTCAAGTACTACACCACACTACAATGCACCACTAATGTATGTCGATTAGGAGCGTGAACAAATTACTAAAATGTAAAAATATTTAATTCTAACCCTTGCTTCATGTTAATTTATATAAAATGCGGATTTTTGTAATCGTATTACGGGTATAGGCAAATTGCGGAGTGATCCAAAAAGAACACTCTGGAATTGAGCAAAAAATCGCATTTGAAATGTTTTGTTGTGAAATGATATCAGCCTCTGCCTGGCTGTTCCAATAACTTTCATTTTCACTTTAATCCGGAAAATGGTGAACTCCCAGAATGATATGCAGGCTGCTTTCGAAAATATATTTTAGAGTTTTTTCTGCATCCACAATTGTAGTCTAATAGCAATAATTCACACATATCATAAATGAGGCGTCGTTTGGTGTTCAATTACCTGACTTATTTTCATTCTTGGTTTAATTACTAGGATTCTTATATAACGTGCGCGCTGCACAAGTATCAATGCTACAGCAACTGGTCTTGCGTAAATCAAAGGACGTCAAGATGTTAGAAGAATTTTCAGAGCCAGGGTGGCCATCCGAAGAAGTAAAAACTGGGGTGAGTATAGGCTATATGCTTTAGGGAATTGTAGAGGGAAAAAGTTCGAGTGTATGATTGGGTGTTGGGTGTGCATTCTATTTTTATTTGGTATTCATTTAGAAACCAATTCCATTGTCTTCCCAAATGGTCAGTCTCCAATTTAACGCAACGTCTGCTTTTGTACTTTCAGACCACCATCATTGCCGTTGAGTTCGATGGAGGAGTGGTGTTGGGCTCTGACTCCAGAGTGTCAGCAGGGTAAGTCAGTGTTCCATGTCTTTGGAAGACACTCATTTAATTTGTTTTACTCATTTACATAAAAAGTTGATGGCCCATCCTCGACCATGGCTCCTTTCTCCATCTTTCCTCTATCCCTCCTAGGGAGACAGTGGTCAACCGGGTGATGAACAAGCTCTCGCTTCTCCATGACAAGATCTACTGTGCCCTGTCAGGCTCAGCAGCAGACGCTCAGACCATCGCTGAGATGGTCAACTACCAGCTGGATGTGCACAGGTATTTCCCACTACATGGCTATTTACTGTGGTCGACACAGTAAATAGTAATTATTTTAGTTGATTGAAATGTATTGAAAAGGTGTATAGGACATACACTTTTTGGATTTCCTTGAATCGATTTTGGTAATAAGAATTCTAATATTATATGTCTTGTGACCTATTTAACTCAGTATTGAGATTGGAGAAGATCCCCAGGTTCGTTCAGCAGCCACTCTGGTGAAAAACATCTCCTACAAGTACAAGGAAGAGTTGTCAGCACATCTCATTGTTGCCGGATGGGACAAGAGAGGAGGGGGACAGGTCAGTCATTACCTGTGTAAATGCAACATATAGTCATGTCTTTATTCATAACTTTATAGTTGTAATTATATCTTCATTGTGTTGTCTTGTGGAAATGTTTGAGCATCTCAAACATTTTAGCTGATACACTACCGTTCAAAAGTTTGGGGTCACTTGGAAATGTGCTCGTTTTTGAAAGAAATGCAAATTTTTTGCAATTGTGTTAGCACAGCTGAAAACCATTGTGCTGATTAAAGAAGCAATAAAACTGTCCTTCTTTAGGCTAGTTGAATATCTGGAGCATCAGCAATTGTGGGTTCGATTACAGGCTCAAAATGGCCAAAGACAAATAACTGTCTTCTGAAACTCATCAGTCTATTCTTGTTCTGAGAAATAAGGCTGTTCCATTAGAGAAATTTCCAAGAAACTGAAGATCTCGTACAACGATGTGTACTGCTCCCTTCACAGAACAGCACAAACTTGCTCTAACCAGAAGAGAAAGAAGAGTGGGAGGCCCTGGTACATAACTGAGCAAGAGGACAAATACATTAGATTATCTAGTTTGAGAAACAGATGCCTCACATGTACTCAACTGGCAGCCTCATTAAATAGACCTCACAAAACACCAGTCTCAACGTCAGCAGTGAAGTGGCGACTCCGGGATGCTGGCATTCTAGGCAGAGTTGGAAAGAAAAAGCCATACCTCAAACAGGCCAATAAAAATACAAGATTAAGATGGGTAAAAGAACAGAGACACTAGACAGAGGAAGACTGGGAAAAAGTGATAAGGACAGATAAATCTAAGTTTGAGGTGTTCAGATCACAAAGAAGGTCATTCGTGAGATGCAGACCAAATGAAAAGATGCTGGAGGAGTGCTTGACACCAAATTTCAAGCATGGCGGAGGCAATGTGATGGTCTGGGGTTGCAATGGTGGTGATGAATTGGGAGATTTATACAGGGTAAAAGGGCTCTTGAAGAATGAAGGCTATCACTCTGTTATGCAATGCCATACCATACCCTGTGGACGGCGCTTGATTCGAACCAATTTCCTCCTACAACAGGACAATGACCCAATGCACAGCTCCAAACTATGCAATAACTATTTATGGAAGAATCAGTCAACTGGAATTCTGTCTATAATGGAGTTACCAGAGCAGTCATGTGATTATTTAATTATTCCTAACCTTGTCAATGACTATATTTCCTATTTGTTTTGCTATATTTCCAATTCAAACTCATTTCATGTATGTTTTCATGGAAAACAAGGACATTTCTAAGTGACCCCAAACATTTGAAAGGTAGTGTAGTTTAGAAGAGATTATTTTGAATGGAATAGATTTTTTATTAATTGCTTTGAGTGTATGCTTAACTAAATGTACATTTTCTAGTCACAGGTGAATCAGATTTATCTTGTCTGCATAATAACATAGTCACCTCAGAGGTAGTTATAGGTTGTTGTGATTAAGCATTCCTTTCATTAACCCTCACAGGTGTTTGTGACCCTCAACGGCCTGTTGTCCAGACAACCGTTTGCAGTTGGAGGCTCCGGAAGCTCTTACGTCTATGGGTTTGTTGACGCAGAGTACCGGAAGGGCATGAGCAAAGAGGACTGTCAGCAGTTTGTTGTAAACAGTAGGTGACCAACAGAGTAAAAAAAAATGGATTTGTGGATAAAAATAAACAGTATGAAATAGAAGCTATTAAGATGTGTAATTTGCTAATAATATGCTCTCTCTATCCTATTTCATAACTTAACTAGCAATTTCTCTGGCCATGAGTCGAGATGGCTCCAGCGGAGGAGTGGCCTACCTTGTCACTATCGATGAAAAAGGAGCAGAAGAGAAATGCATTCTGGGCAATGAATTGCCAACTTTCTATGATCAGTGAGAATTGTGTTGGACAAAATCTAATCATAAACATTTTGACAAGCTGTATATTTATAACAGAACACTTAAGTTGTCATGCTGAGTAGACATAGCCTCATTACAAACAAATAGGCCTAATATCTACTCTGCACAGGATATGTAATATTAAGATTGGTTTGTGATTTATGCTTTCACCATCGTGAATATTCTCATCTCCACATAATTGCACATCTTATATTTGGAAGGTTGCATTTCTTTAAAGGCCTCATTGAAGACACTTGTATTTTTACCATCCAAGAACCTATATGATGGAAGTTGTTGCCTATTTTGGTGATTTGCATCTCAATAAATCACTTGTCATTAAAAACAGATTGAATATTTGCATGTCGTTTTCACCAACAATTTAAGTATGGTAATGGAATTGTTACTATGAAAATGTTTACTCTTAGGCTACAAAGATGGCTTCTTAATTTGACCCAGTTTTTCACAGCAAGAATATAATTCTGCAGAAACATGTAATGTGATTGATAATGTATAATAAAATTAACGTTGCCTTTGATAACATTTTCGTTAGAGCAGATCAAGTATGAGTAAATTAAATACACTAACACACTTGCAATTCCTGCAAAAACTGGATGATCAAATTACGATATCTGTATGAAGACAAACACATTACTTTTAGCTGATGAGTCATCAGTTACTAAGTGGATAGGAGGCCAGCAAGTGACATTTTATTGTTTTTACGGTATTGTTGATTTTGAGTGAATGGAAAGTGGACATTAAATCTAGCCTATAACAGACTTGGGATCTATAAATTAGTGAATTCCTATATATCTTCGTTATATCTTTGTGTCAAATGAGGTCACACGGTCGCGGTCATAGGATCTGTTACCTTAACTGAACTCCTGAAGCCACCAAAGCTAGAGCGTTTTGGAGACAGATCACATGCGCGATGCCTTTCACTGTTAACTGTTGATGCGGAAGCATTATCTTATACAGAAAATAACAATAACAGTAAGAGAACAAGCAAAAGCAATACAAATGTGCGTGATATATTGGGTAAACATTTCCATTGTAATTATAGGATATTTGAAACTGAAAGCGAAACAATGGGAAACGCAGCCTCAGATCGACAAACAACCAAAAGCGATCTTTACAAGTCCATGGAGTTGTCTTCTCACGCTTTTATTCATATAACTAACAAAAAATATGATTAAAGCGTGCGTGTTGGCGATTGCTCTAAGTCTTGACATTATATTGACCACATTTTCGGCACCGGGTTCTGTCTCATCAATTTCAAAAACTGGACCAATAACTTGCTATGCTTTCGTAAATCTGGTAAACGTATGGATTGTAGCGGTGATTCGGTTAGTTCTCCTAGTTACACTATCCGTAAGTACCCTGGGATCGATAAAACCGATTTTTAAGCGCTGGTTAGCAGTGCACTGTCTCCTGGCCCCCGTCTATGTGACCGGGCGACTGATACTGCATGGAAGTTCTCTTGAAAGCGCGTATGGACCGTTGGGGGGTCCACGTTTGTGGCTAGTGTGTACCGTGGCAGCCGCTGCAGCCGGCTTATTTTGGGAGACAACCTTCCCTGACAGCAATGGAGAAAGTAACGGAAAGGAGAAGAAACAGAAGGCACGAGTCCTGTTCATAAGGGTGCTCCGCTTCTACAAACCCGACATATACTTCTTGATTGGGGCGTTTATTTTCCTATCACTGGCTGTCCTGTGTAAGTATTTTATTGAGTGTAGCCTATATGACGCTGATGATAATAATATACTTAATTATGAGGTGTTGGTGTGTTCAGGTGAAATGTGTATCCCATTCTACACTGGGAAGGTGATTGACATCTTGGGTGCCCAGTACAAGTGGAAAGACTTTCGTACAGCTATCATTTTCATGGGTCTTTTCTCTTTAGGAAGGTAAGTCGATGTAAAATACCACTACGTTTACATGAGGTTAGATTCTCCACTGCAATGTGAGCATCAGATTGATTGTCGTGGCATCTGTTTCTTGCAGTTCTTTCTGTGCAGGCTGTCGCGGAGGCCTCTTCATGTGTGCTATCAACAGCTTTACCTGTCGAATGAAAGTACAGCTGTTTGGGACCCTGGTGAAGCAGGAGATTGGCTTCTTTGAGACCATCAAGCTAGGTCCAGACACGTTTACGATTATCCCAAACAAGAAGGACAATCTGTTGTCTTGTATCATGCTGCAAACCTCGTTTGTTTATGACATTATTGTAACTGAAATGCACTTTTTATTGTGCTTACTTTGTGTTCCATGGAAGAATATCTCTTGAACACTCAATGATCTTTCAGCGCTATTTAGTGATTGGATGATTGTGTTACTGGTAGGTGACATCACGTCCAGGCTGTCCACAGACACCACTCTGATGGGCCGGGCCGTGGCCCTAAACGTTAACGTCTTACTGAGGACCGCCATTAAGACCGTGGGTATGCTGTCACTCATGACGAGTCTGTCCTGGAAACTCACCCTGCTGATGCTGATGGAGACGCCCATCACCGGCCTGCTGCAGAGCATCTATGACAGCTATTACCAGGTATCATCAGAGAACCTGAAAATATTATATGTCAGTCCCTGAAGGCCCTGAAATGGTGGAATGCAGATGGTCATTAAATGACCCTCTGAAATCACCACTGGCTTGCTGGAGAGCATCTGTGACAACTGTTACCAGGTATCATCGGCCACTTGTAACCAGCACAAAAGAGCCTGAAAATATACAGTATCATTCAGAGGAATGGGTGTGTCCAAACTTTTGACTGGTACTGTATATTTGTCTCTGATTGCCCTGAAATGGTCTAATGCAGACAGCCTCAAAATTACCCCCTTAAATGATGCCTTTGTGTTTCTTGGTTTGGTGTGAATAAACTGTACATGAAATAATGACTATTAATTACACTGAGTGAGTTCAGTAAACAGTCAGCTGATTTCCTTTGTCGATTTACGGGTTTCAGAGGCTCGCTAAGGAGGTGCAGGACTCCCTTGCCAGAGCGAACGAGACAGCGGGGGAAACCGTCGCAGGAATCCGGACCGTACGAAGTTTTAAAACTGAGCAGAGTGAGGCTGGTCGCTATGACGACAGGTTGATGGACACCCACAATATCAAGACCAGACGGGACACTGTCAGGGCAGTCTACCTGCTCCTGAGGAGAGTGAGTATGCAGACTCCTTGTTTCTCTTTGACTGTTCACTGCTGACTATTTCTAATTTGAAATCAAACCAAACCATATTTATTGTGTGTCATGGGGAGTAACTGAAGGAAATGTAGCTGACATTTTTTGGTAATTGTTTATTCAATTGTTTGTGTTTTACAGCTAATAGCCCTGGTAATGCAGGTGGTCATGCTTTACTTTGGCAGGCTGTTTATCCAACAAGGTCAGATGACCACCGGGAACCTGGTCTCCTTCATCCTCTACCAGTCTGACCTGGCAGACAGCATCAGGGTAGGCAACTATCAACGTGAGGGCATCCGTTTGAGCATGATTTGGCACAGAATCATTATTATAGTATATGTAAATAATAATATAGTTTGACATTCTACATTATGTAGTCATTAAATACTCCAATATGTAGTTCTGACATTCTCCATTGTACAGATATATATAGCATATTATATTAAATAGTGATTATATGCTCCATTATAAATTTAGCACACCCTCCATTACTATTTATAACATGCTCCAATACATAGGTATTACCTAATCTACAGTTACTTTCCCCATGTTTTGATCCACAGCAACCGGCTGTCAGTGTAACATTTCTAAGTTACATTCAATGTATTTTAGTTCTAGTCAGTGTGTTTCTATGTTCTGTTTTCCCTGTTGTTTATTGTATAGACCTGTGTCTCGTTTGCCCCTCGTTGCCTTCCTATATAGTTTCCCTCTTTCCCTGTGTCCTGGTTGTTTCTTGTTAATGTTAATGTTACATGTGACGTCTGTGCCCTGTCTTGCCAAAGCATTGTTCAATTCAAAGTAAGTCTTTGAATTGAAGAAACCTTTTGATTACAAGTACCTCTGTGCCTGTGTACTGCCACCTTCTACAAACTGTGATAATCAATCCCATAGAGACTGTTAAGGGTGTGCACCACACATCAAGCCACCTTCCTGGATCCTGATATAATCTGTACTGAAACTGTACCAATTAACTCTGACTCCATCTATATGATATATTTACCACTCATATCCTATTCGATTGCTCACCTTTGATTGAGTTAATTGTATGTCAACGTTGCTTCTACGTTTTGTGTATGCCATTCACCAGATAAAATTATCATTATGTGTAATTTACTCAGCAATTCAAGGTGATTCTGATGTTAAAGTTGCCATAGAGGCTGGTATGATTGTTAGGGAATACACACAAAAATATGTTAATTTTTGGAGGTACTGTTGAAAATTAGAGCAACTAAACTGTATTGAGTCATAATAATTCAGATGAGAATAATAAATCTGTCTTCCAGACGTTGATTTACATCTTTGGTGACATGCTGAATTCAGTGGGGGCGGCTGGTAAGGTGTTTGAGTACCTGGACAGAGAGCCCCAGGTCGGCACCAAGGGAACCCTCCAACCAGAGACCTTGACTGGACACATCTGCTTCCACAACCTCTCCTTCTCTTACCCCACCCGTGAGGAACGCAAAATACTGCAGGTAAGTTCTTTATGTTCAAGAATTCTGATTAGTGTCCTTTCATCACCAAAGAGGAAATACAGTATCTTAGCTAAACATTGACATGGCCAACCAACTACCCATGGAGAGCGGCTCAATTGGCCAGCGCCAACCAACTTTGGAGGTTTAGTATTCTACAACCCTGTTTCCTAAAGTTGGGACGCTGCGTAAAATGTAAATAAAAACAGAATGCAATGATGTGCAAATAATTTAAACCCTTTATTCAGTAGAAAATAGTACAAAGACAACATATCAAATGTTGAAACTGAGAAATGTTATTGTTTCTTGAAAAATATATGCCCACAAAGGAAACCCAAAACTATTGAGCAGCTTACATCCTATATCAAGCAAGAATGGGAAAACATTTCACTTTCAGAACTACAGCAATTGGTCTCCTCAGTTCCCAAACATTTACAGAGTATTGTTAAAAGAAGAGGAGATGCAGTTCAAAATGGGCATGTATTTTTCCAAAAACAATGACATTTCTCAGTTTGAACATTTCATTTGTTTTCTTAGTACTATTTTCAATTAAATATAGGGATTAATTGATTTACACATCATTGCATTCTGTTTTTATTTGCATTTTATTCAGCCTCCCCTAAATTTATTGGGAACGGGGTTGTAATATAGGTGCCTTGCCTCATTGCCCTATGGTGAGTCCTAGTAGCAGCTTAGGCGCCTGCGATCTTAATGTAGAAGTAGGCAAGGTGCTTTCCATCCGGTGCATAAGGATTCTGGTGTGAGGCAGCGCTCCTTGATAGTTTTGTCGTCACCACGTTTTGCTGTTTCTTTGCGCTGTTGCTGAGATCTAGCTGACTTGTATCATTGGCTCCACGCTTGTGTCAGGACTTTTCTCTGGAGCTGAAGCCGGGGAAGCTGACTGCCCTGGTGGGGCCGTCGGGAGGGGGGAAGAGCACCTGTGTCAGTCTGCTGGAGAGGTTCTACCAGCCTCAGCAGGGGGAGATCCTATTGGACGGGCAGCCACTGCAAAGCTACCAGCACCACTACTTGCACAGGAAGGTAACGTAGAAGCTACCATCACCACTCCCAACACGCCTGGCCAGCAAGGCCATGACGAAATAACAACACAAATACTGCCATGTTCAATCTCTAGCGAAAGCTTACTTTATTGTGCTTGTATGGTTACCATCATCATAGGAATTTTAGAAGAAAAATAAACAGTTTTTTTATTGTTTGATGGGCTGACTGTCTTTGCCCTGCCAGGTGGCCATGGTGGGCCAGGAGCCTGTTCTGTTTTCTGGATCCATCAAGGACAACATTGCCTATGGCCTTAAAGACTGCTCTCTGGAAAGGGTACAGGAAGCTGCTCGGAGAGCCAATGCCCACGGCTACATTAGCCAACTGGAGAAGGGCTATGACACAGGTATACAGGCCTATGCAAAACAGTAGGAACTGGTCTGCCCTTTGGGAACACTAATTACCAATGGACAAGGGCCCTCAAGTCCACCATACATCCACTGACTGAATAAAGGGGAACTGATCATTGATCTGTCCACATGTCTGCCTGTTAGATGTAGGTGAGCGGGGTAACCAGCTGTCCGGCGGTGAGAAGCAGCGTATCGCCATCGCCAGAGCTCTGATCAGAGAGCCACAGGTCCTCATTCTGGACGAGGTCACGAGCGCACTGGACACTGAGAGTGAACACATGGTACTATACCCTTCCTCACATCCACTAGCTAGCTTTAGCGTTCCATATTGTCAAAACCGTTAACTCTATCCGTTTCACGACAGTGTACTACTCTCAATAATGTTAGTGCTAGCTAGCGGTTTCACTCAGATGTTCCCCCCGTCTCAGGTCCAAGAGGCACTTGCTAGCTGCCCCTCCCAGACAGTGCTGGTGATTGCTCATAGGCTCAAGACCATCGAGAGGGCGGATCAGATCGTTCTGATTGACCAGGGGACAGTCCTGGAGCAGGGCACTCACAAGGTCCTGATGGAGATGAAGGGGAGCTACTACAAACTAAGAGAGAGGCTCTTCACTGAAGACGACGTACCAAAGTGATCAATGCAAAGCTGTTGTTTGAACAGTAGTGATATCATGCTCACTCACATTCTGAAACATTTAGTCACTGTAAATCACACCCACATCATTACAGTGACATATATAAACCAAATTTATGTAAATATGGAATTATGTTCTATATATTGTTTTCTCATCAGAGATACAACTCCTGTTTGTAACATTTTTGGTATGTTGTATGAGTTGTTTTTGATTTTATTAATATTTTACTATTTAAGTTCTGATTCGATTGATTAAGAGAAGGGCAGTGAGTGGGTCAATTGACCTGTTGTCATTGTGTTACCTCAGTTGACATCAAAACCATTAATTGATGTTCTGATGCAAATGTCTATTTATAATGTTACCTATCCAGGAAAATAAAAGATCTATTAAATATTTAAATATCACACTAAATCACCTGTAATTTTATTTGGTGCATGTTTTAGAATTATGAATTACTTTGTCTTAGGGTAGCTCCAGTTCAATTTTGTAGCTATGTGCAGCCTAATCATTGCCATAGAGATCAACTGATATTTGACGTTTGTGTTGTCTCATCCACATGAGTTCTTTAAGACATTTCATTGTAGCAAGAGGCAAATGTTTCAAAGTCTTGGAAAGTCCCTGAAGAAAGTCCCTTGTTTTTATTGCCGGTGTCTTTGTCCGTCTGCCTAGTTTCACCAAAACAAAATGTCAGTACTGAACACCCCCTACCGGAGAACATTGACTTTAGGCGTTAAGTTTACCGGCAACCACTTTAGCAGCAACTGAAGCCTACAGTATCATCACGAAATGGCGGTCGAGTGTCATAGCCATATTGTGCCTTTGCTTTTAGGCATCCAACCTTGAAAAAAAACTAACACTTTGTGCTAAACTGCCCTGCAGTCTGTTGTCTTTTGCCTTTTGTGAACTGCAGCACTGATGCAGATATTAATCATCACGTTATGTTGACCATTTACTTTTATTACAAATATTGAAAAGAAGTGTCTGAATTATTGTTATTAAATTTATTAGAGGGCTCCTGAAATATGGACGACAGATTAAATAACTAATGCGGAATTGGTTAGACATCCAGTAAGTAGTCAGTTGTCTCCGTCCCACGTCCAACACGTTGGTGAATTATCAACAATCCATTTTCCTGGTGGGAGGGAGAAAACAAACAGGTAATACCAGCGGCCATTTCAACTCAAACCCTCCTGGAATCACAAAATGGCAGACACTAACATGCCATACGCCAAACCTGTTGGCTTGCAATCACACCATGTTGGAAATCCCCTTCTGTGTATGCTTTCA